>JAJDFE020000332.1:0-39672 GCA_021527465.2 Geoglossum glabrum | reverse complement strand
AGGTGGAGAGTATCCCCGGCGCTCAGCGCCGTCCGCCTGAGCCGTCTGCATCACCATTGCTTCCAGCGACGACCCCCCAGCATCATGACCCCGATACTGGTGAAATAACGCACACTGACCCTAGCGAGATGCTGGACGCCGGCCGCAAGGCCGCCAGCTTTGGCATCAAGAACCTGCAAGAATGGTGGCAGGGCCTTGAGAAGGAGCAGCGCTCTGCTATCGGTACAGAGGTTCTCGCAGAGTGGAAGAAAGATGCGGCTCTCGTTGACGGTGCGCCGCAGGACGATGACGTTATCTAGCCAGATCTAGGATATTCACCCTCAAGATTAGCGCGGCGTTGCGTAATATAGCCTTCGCCGCGCTTGAGACCCTGGATATCAGCCTGGGCAACCGTCAACTGTTTCTCGATCGTTAGTTGCCGCTCGTCCATAACGGCATTCTTCTTCTCAGTCTCCGCAATAGACTTGATGACTTCACTTAGAATCTTCAATGTTTCCTCGATTGCTTTCACGCGGAACTCGATCAGATCTAGGCGTCCACCAAATTTGTACCAAGCCGCTATGACTGTCGCCAAAAGCGCCACAAGCGTAAGGATCGATCCAAGACCAATGGTAGGATCGAACCGTATCACTTCTTCCCCCACCCGCACAACTCCGTTCCCACCGCATTATGCTCCTTCACCTGAGCGAGCGTCTTATCGGTGTCTTTCTTATTCCAATAAATAGGCTGAAATGATTTGCAAGAAACGTCTGTTACAGCGGAACCGCTAGGAATCGCTGCGCTCGAATGGGTCAGGCTTGCGCACGAAGGCAGGATCGCGAGCAATGTCAGCGCGGACAAGTTCGCGAGCTTTCTGGGCGCGAGTGATAGCATCGCTAGCATCCTGTAACCCCTTTGAAACTGCCTGCGATGTGCCAATGTCGATCCACTTGTTTTGTTCGGACATCTCGACGAAATATCGCGCGATAGCGAGAATCGCCGAGATGATCCCGATGATGGTGCCTGCGCTCAACCCTTAGCCGCCTCAACCGCGGCTGCTACGCCGGCGGGTGCCGCTGCAGTGGTTGTCACATTGACGCCAGTAATGTTTTGCGCGGCGACGGCAATCGCCGCTGGACGATTGGCGATCCAGGTCCAGATAACCGGTCCAACCGTCAGCAGGCCACCGGTGATCCATGCCCAGTTTTCGGCAGAGAGCCAGCCTTTTGCCAGAACGAAGCCGCCGATTGCGGAAAGAATAGCGCGCAGAAGCCCGGTAATCTGATCGGTAGTCATTTCGTCTCCTTGGGTTCAAGTAAATTCCACGTCTGTGGTCCAACGATGCCATCGGCCGTAATGCCGTGTGATTTCTGAAACTGCCTCACCGCTAGGTCCGTTCGAGGGCCGAATACACCATCAGTCATGATTGACAGCAATGCTTGCAGATGCTTGACGTCCTCACCAGCCGTATCCTTGCGCAAAGTCGCGCGCGGCGCAACATATGACGCGTCAGGTGCGCCGGTGTATCCGTCGATAAACCAGTCGCGACCGTTATCGTACACGACGGGGTTTGACTTCACCGAAATATGGACGTGGTGATCGTGCTTGTTCGCGCCGCTATATTTGCGCCATACCCACGGCTGAGGGCCTTCAGAACCAGCGCCGATGCGGCCGTTCGAGATGACGTATTTGATGCGCTGATCCTTGGCTACCATAAGCCAGTCAGAAAACTTGTAGGAATTGAAACCATGAGCTGGGTCATGGGTAATGTCGATGGCGCACACGACTCCATCTGCAGTTGGATTATGGTCGGACGTGCGCGACGAATGGTTCTCATCGCCAATGGAACCATCACTCTGCTTTGACCGGTCAGGGAACCTGGCGTCCACCTGCGCCCGCAGCTTTTTGAGCGATTCAGCCAATCTCCACGTCATGCTATATACCACCCACTTAGCGTCGTTGACGGATACAAAGTGATACTAGCAAGCGAGACGCTTGTCGATACTAGCTGCCATGACGCTAGCCTCATGATGGTCTCTGCACCATTTGGAACCAGCGTTATCACATGATCCGCCGCGATTGATGTAGACCAATCGAAGATAGGCAGCGGATACCCATCACGGGTCGCCACGGCGGGCAGATTGATCGTAGTCGCTGTCGGGCTCGTGCGCACGATGGCCAGAGCCCCTGAAGATGCGGGAGGCGTTGATGGCGTGGTAGTCACCTGAGTTGGCTCTGCAGGCGTCGCCGCAGTCAGTGCAGCATCGTAATCGTCGAACAATCCATCCGCATCGGTAGGATCTATGATCGTTCCAAATACAGGGTTTGAAAAGCTGTTGCTGACCCTAGTAAAGACGCCGGTTGTCGGGTTCCGTGGCATATCCGATCCTTACGTCTTGATGATGGGCGTCTGGCCCATGGTGGGCTGAACCACTTGAACGGGGGTAGATGAGCCGCCTGAGTTGACGACGATGCCTGTGGTTTGGAAGCTCGACGAAGTCGGTATTTGTTGGAGAGTAAGAATAGCAGCCGGTCCACCGCCCGGGGTGATGCCGTTGGATGTGTTTGCGGCCGCGCTATTATAAGTATGCTGATGACCAAGCCCTCCGTTAGGTTCGATCACAGTGAAATTTAAATTGGGCAAGCTGGCCTGCACCAGCGTGGCCGTTGCCAATCCACCGACTACTGCAAGGGCATAACCCGGCAAGCGATTGGTGCCGCCATCAACGCCAGCGTCCACGCGACCGCGCGCGTCTGGCAGATTGAAAGTCGTCGATCCATCGCCGGCTCCGTAAGTCGTGCCGATTGCCGTGAACAACGCCGCATAGGTTGTGCGAGACACGGCCGTTCCATCACGGATAAGCCATCCCGCAGGAGCTGCAGCTGCCGCGGTATGCGCCGTTATACCCGCCGGTACGAAGGCATTGCCGCCCAATGTCGCAGTTACCGGAAAATTCACCCCGGCTGACGTGATTTCAATGACATCAACGCCACCAGCAAAAATAGCCTGCGCGTCAGCCGCAGTGCGACGCATCCCGGTATTGGGATCTGATGCGTAGACGAATCCGGTGTTATCCAGCTTCAGGGCTGCTGTAATCGTCGTTTGACCGTCACTCGCGACGGATCCGGTCAGAGCAGCCGCAATGTCTGAAAGGTCGTTATTGACTGCGCCGGATGATATGGGCGTATTCGGAACGAACGCCGGTTCCGGTAGGGTGTATACGCCTGAGCCGTTCCTTGCCACTAGCGCGCTCCTTGATGTTGCTGCAGCAGCGCACTAACGATAGCTGCATACGGAATAGATGTGGCTTGAGACGGACCTTGTGGCAGCAGTGCCTGTTGCACAGCGGCCTGCCCACGTTGGCCGGTAGCCAGCGGAGATCGTGATCGCACCATATCTGACAAGCCCGCTCCGGCTCGCGCTGTGGCGCGCTGGCCTAGCACACGAGCAATAGTGCCTGCTGCCGTGATGGGGATAGTAGCGCCCCCACTACCCATCGCAGCACCTGCATTGAGCATAAGGGACAAACCGCCGTCCACTCCGACCTTGCCTGCGGCGCGTAGCGCATTGCGCCCTCTAGTGCCACGGACAATATCCTCCATAGCCTGAATTTCGGCCTGGGAAAATCCCGATGTGCGCTTGGGATTATCCAGGATAGTGGCTATTTTCTGCCGCATGGCATTTTCGACGTTACCGCCCATGCCGGACTTTGCGGCCTGTCGTTCCGCCCTTGTGAGCTGCAGATCGATGGCCTCACCGCGTTTTGCGGCACCCCAATTCTTACCAGCCTCTCCTAGTATCTCTGATGCGCGTGCGGCATCCCCGGCCAGAACATCGGCGGCTGGAATGTTTGGAAGATAATTGGTTATTTCGTCTTTAGCTATCGCGGCGGCTGCAGCACGAGCTGTAGGAGTGCCAACCGCATCTCTTTCTCGCGCCATAACGCCAAGCGCCTTTTGAGCGCTATGGATATCAGAAACGCCTACGCTGGTAACACCCTGAGAAGGTGTTAACTCTCTAACAACATCAAAAACAGCACCTTCGTTGTTCGGTCGAAATCCTTGATTGACGAGGCGATTTTCAATCTGAGTGCCAAGATTAGCGGTAGATTTCGGGTCAATCCGTACCGCGGCGATTTCTGGACTCTGATAAGCAGCGCGGCTTGCCGCTTTTAACTCGGCCACCGAAGGCGCGACGACAGGAGTCGGCGCCCTAATACCAGGCTTGGCGGCCATCAACGCCGTTTCAGCATCGCCCGCAGCGGCTTCATACAGCGATTTTGGATCCTGCTTGGCGGCAATCTCAGGTGCGATCACAGATCCAACGGCCTGCGTGGCCTGCGCCATAGGATGACCGATGAGCGAACGTGCGGCACCAGTGATAGGAGCCGCCAGCAAACCCGCAGCGCCCAGGATAGCTTTGCCGGTTCCCATTAGCCCTTCAATCGGGCCCTTGCTGCCACGATTACTAAGGCCCTGCTCAATAGCAGTCAGATTGCGATCTGCAGTCGCTCCGATTTCACGCGGAATATCGGTCACGGCGTCGGTGATCGAGGGCCCACCGGTCCCGTTCAACTGCGCAAGCAAAGCAGGATCGGCGACGGGCTTTTTGCCGCCTCCGTTCAACTGCTCTAGCAGTACTGGATCTGTGACCGGCGTTGCCATTACTTTTCGTACCACTGTCCGTTTTCTTGATAATATTCCTTACCGCCGATGGACTTGGTCACCGGGGTTACGGCTGGTACTGTAGCGGTCGGAGATTTGTATCCGGGGCCTGCCGTTTTCTTCATTGCGTCGATGGCGACTTGCCGCGCTTCGGCTTTCTGAGCTTTTACTTCCGGCTTATCACCCGGCTGCGGGAAAAATTCCTTATCGTAACGGTTAAATTCTTCCTTGCCGATCGCTGCTCCCGATTCCTTGCGCAGCAACGCTGTAATGAACTGACTCTTGGCCTGCTCCATCTTTTGAAACTGCGATGATTGCATAGCAGACCCGACAACAGGAATTTTTCCCGCAACCGTTTGCGCGGCACCGGAAATGCCGCTTGCTTCATTTCCCAAGCCCGCGAAATTCTTCTCTGCCGTCTCAAGACGATTAGCAAACTGCTCGGCCGATCCCTGCACTTCAGTCTTCTTACCGGTAGCTGCGTCAGCGCTTGCCTTAGTCACTTCAGTCTTGAATGCTTTTACATCTACGCCCTTGGGAATGACGATCTCCTTGCCGTCCGGCCCCGTAACAGTCGGGCGCTCATCACCCGGCTTAGCGAGCTCTAGCGGCGTAACTTTCCCCTTGGCAGAATCGATAAATCCGTAGGTTTTCTTTCCGTCTTCAGTTTCGCCGATGATGCCAAACGTGGGCTTAGTAGCGCCTTGATAAATAGGCTCGACGGTTCCCTTACGCGGATCAGTACGCAATATTGTGCCGTCAGGTTGCGTCTGGAAACCGAACTCGTTTGGCTTCATTGCCTGTGTCAGCAGTGATGTACCAAGGGCCTTCGCAGTCGGATTATTAGACGTCAACAACTGCGCGATCTGCGCGCGCTGAGCTGTAGGAACGCCGGCTAGAATGCCCCCACCACCGGCTGCGGGCACAGCACCGTCAGCAGACGCTACGCGCACTGGTGCGGTAGTAGGCGCCCCGGATGCGCCACCCTGCAGCGCTTGAGCGATAGCCTGCGACGCAGGAGCCTCGCCGCCTTGACCACCTAGCGCGTTCATGAATTTCGACCCGTATCCGGCCACAGACGTGCCAAGCACATCCTTGGCATTTGGGTTATTCATGCCCTTCTCGCCCGCGAACCAAGCCTTCGCAGCGCCCTCTGGCCCGTATTTATCGACATACTGGCCAAAGCGCTGCTTGAACACAGCGTCCTGCGCCTCAGGACTGGCGAGAAACTGATCCGGCGTCATTTTCTGACCAAGCGCCGCCTGCGTCCATTCTGGAACGTTTGCTCCCATGACCTGATACTTGCCGTAGGCGCGGTCGCCCTTGGTCATGGGACCAAGCTTGTCGTACTTGCCGCCAGACTCAATACCGGCAATAGCCGATGCGTAGTCACCTTTCAAGGGCCCAGCAGGCCACGCAGCGGTATCGAGCGGCGATGCATCGTTGGGACCGATCGGCGCCGATTGAGGTGCCATTCCCGGCACCTGACCCATAGGCTGTGCTTGCTGTACAGGTGTGACAGGAGCAGCAGGGCCGCCGCCTCCATTTAGGATCGACGCCAGCCGCTGGAAGCCGCCTACTTGCTCTGGGGCTGCTGTAGCAGGAGCGGGCAGACCAAGCGCTGAGAACAACTCAGCACGTCCCTTAGCCTCACGGGTATTAGCCTCATTCTTCAGGTCAGCCATTTGGTAGCCGCCTAAAGCTCCCTCAGCGAGTTGGTTCAGACCTTGCGCCCAATGCTTGATGGGTGTCTCAGGCTGCTTGAGCAGCGCTTGGGCCATGGCATAACGTCTGGCTAGCGTGGCCTCATCGTAGGTGCCGGAATCAACCATGGGGGCCCCCCAGATCAAACATGCCGCCACCAGGTACGCGATCATAGTTTACTGCCAGTTTTTTGCCGACACGACCAACCGCATCCGGATATACCTTCGCAACTTCTTGAGCCACGAGGCCGCGATAGCGATGATCGTCGCCATATTCAGGTTTGTAATCGAAGTCGATCACATGCAATCCATCCGATCGCTCGCCGACAACGTCCACGTTTTCCTTCGTGGTGATATCTGACATTGCCCACCCGCCCAACGCCGTCTTACCTAGCCCGAACAGCCCAGACATGAGCGCATTGTTATTCGCCACCTGCGCCTGATACCCAACGTTCTGCTGATTAAGCGACTGCTGATTAGCTCCAATGACGTCCGTAGGCGCAACACCCGGAGTCGGGGTAGAGGTGAAGTTAGGATTGCTCACCTGAGATCCAGATAGCAGCGCCGTAATCTCGTTGATCGGTTGATTGCGCTCGGCCACAGACTGGTTGAACGCCTGATTTGAGCCATTCAAATACAGCTGGTTGTAAGCATCGTTCTTCGTCTGCCCAAACTGCGTTTGCGCCGCATTCCACGCCTCTGTACCGGGCCTGACACCTTTGTTAATTAGCTGTGTCTCCAAGGCAGCTTGGTCTTTGGCGAACTGCGGATCCAGGCGAGCAGAACCAAGCTTCGCAATCTTGTCCTCGATGGCCTGATTGACCGAGAACGGCGTGTTCAGCAGTTGCCCTATTTTTGCGGATTGCGATGTACCTATGTCAGCAAGGTTATTCTGTGTGACCAATCCCTTGTCGTACAGAGCTTGCTGCTGGGGGGAATATGTGGTGTTGGCCTCGAATCGAGGCGTTCCATCTTCCCAATTGCCAATCTGGTTATAAGTCAGAGACCCCTGAGGGGTATTCTGGTTGGTCGCGTTCAGGCCGTATTGAGCAACCGCGGTGGCCTTGTTTGACGCTGACTGAGCAGCCGCTGTGGCGGCAGGATCTGGGGCGGCCGGGGCTGATGGTACGTCCACTATAACCTCCAACGCGCTCGAAACGCGGGCAGATCATCTGCCGTCAAAGAAAAAACGTAAGCATCCTCCCCGCCATAGAACCTACGGGATTTACCCTCGTAGGTAAAGCCAACCCGCGGGGCTAGCTTACGGACGACCCGGTTGCTTGACGCGGTGTGCACTTGCAGCCGCATGCAACCTATCTGCTGGAAAACGTAGCTGGCGATAGCGCGCCACATCGCCCGATCGACCATGCCCGCACCGGCTAGGGTCATCTCCACCGACGCGCCATTGAAGCCGGTAAATACAGCTCCACCGCAAAGCGTGCCGTCAGCCTTGATGGCGCCAATCGCGGTATAGGGGGCCTCAAACGTCTTGCCGATCTTTCCTGCGACCCATTTGGCAACCGTCTCATCGTGGCCAATGAGCGCTTTCATACGATTGCCCCCGACTCCATCGTAACGTCGAAAGCATTCACCTGCAGTGTAATGTCAGCGCCCGAGCTTCCGCCCCATGCCGACTCGCCCCATGTAGTGATGCCCCAAAGGGCGGTCTCAGCCAGAGCCCCCGGGGGTGCAACTGTAACTGCTAGCCGGATCGACGCGCAGTAGCCTAGGGCCGTTACTGACGTCCAATTTGACGAGGTGGTTACATCTCCCGCCCAATCCGCCACGTCCCAACTATCTACGTCCCAAAGCGACGCCACCACAGCCTGCGTCGCAGGCGTAGAAATGGGAGCATCCTCACGGAAATCGACGTTGAACGCCAATCCAGGGTTTACCTGACCATCGGTCGTAAGCTGTGGTCGGCACATGGTCCAGCGCTTCTGATTACCGCGCTGGTTGTAATAATTGAACGCCGTCATCATGTCGGCCGTAAACACGGCTCCGGGGTCGGTTCCGCCGGTATCAGCCTTGTAGACTACGCCGTCATTACCGCCGAAATATACGTCCTCGTTTAGCAGTTCCCAGCAGTTGGCGTTCATGCCCGTAAATCGGCACCAAGCGCCGGACAGCGTGTTCATGACGTACTGTTGCTGCTCAGTATTCTCGGTGATAGGGACGTTGAGAATAGCCCGCGTGCCGCGCGGATACGAAATTAGCTGCCAGCCGAAGTTTCCCCGGTAATTGCGCGCAGATTGGTTCATCACACGCTGGATGCGTTCGGTGAGCGACACCTTCACCACCGCACCGCGCTCGTAGATCATCGCCTTGGACAGCGGCAGCACGCCGTCAATGCAGATAATGGCGATGTCAGCGCCTACCTTAGTCAGGCAGCGCCTACCGATCGGCTCGCCCATATCGAACACTCCCACAAGCGAGAATGTCGCCGCGGTGGCCGGATCGGTGCCTTGGTAGATTGCCACTTGCCCCTGCGAGGAGACGAACACCGCGTAGTCGTCGGGGCCATTGCCTGCATCCAGCGACCATGTCCCCATGGCCATGACGTAGCCGCCTTTGGTGAACAACCCACCGAGCGGAAACTTGACGGCCGCACCCTGGATCGAGTCCACCGGCAAATAGTACATGTCGGACGATTCATCAGGGACGAACCAAAGCCGGTTTTTGAACGCGTTAATGCCGATGAAGTCAGATGAAGACGTGCCCGTGATGGTTGGCGTAGCCCATGCCGTACCATTGTAATATTGCGGAAGGTCAGCACCGTTGACCATGTAGAGAAAGTTGCCGCCGGTCGTCGCGAAGTTGATGAACTGGAATCGCGAGTTCGTGAGACCGGTGACAGCGGATACGCCAACGCCTTGCGTCGTGACGTCGAATATAGAGCCGCCGGATACGGCGAACATTTCCTTGGACGAAATGCCGTTATACGTGGCTAACGTATCTACCGGCTGGCCATTCGTGGATGACCAACTGATGTGACCGCGGCGGATCTCTATCCAGTCAGGCTGCGGAAACCAGTTATCCAACCGCACCGCGCGCTTTGGTGACATGGCAGCGATAGGTGAGACCGCGTCCCATCCCTCGATTGGCGCCGGCACAGACGCACCATTTGCAACCCGCGTACCACCGAGTTTCCCTGCCGCGCCGCGCTCGTTGAGGACTGTGAGGCGCATTAATTCCCCGGGAATGAACCGTCCTGCACGTTCGCAGACGATATGAGATACCGAAATTTACGACGACCCATAGCAAGCGACGGCATGCCGCCATCACGCGCTTTCTCCCGGTTCACAAAGTCAATGTATTCCTGTTGCATCGCAGCGTAAGCAAAGCCCTTTATCTGCCAGAACCGCCACTTAACGCCCATGATGATCATCTGAGGGTTGAGCAACGACTCGTCAGCATCTGCAGTGAAAACAGATCCGTAAGTGTCATCGGCATGCTTTACCCAGCCGTCGGACACGAACTCAAACACCAGCGCGTCAGGCACGCTACTAGCTGTCGGAGGCGGCCATAGACGAAAGACATTCGGACGCTCACCAATCTGGCGCCAGCGCAGCCGCGGACCAGTCGTGACGATGCCTGATCGCTGCCACTGGTCGAACTGTGGCGATTGCGGCCCGATGAGCATCCAATGGTTGGTCCGGTCCCACCAGGTATCGCTGATGTAATGATCGAAGTCAGAAGGAATTTCGTAAGTGTCCCGAGCAAAGATCAGTGGCGTACCAACCCCGCTGGCGGTCGATTCCATCTCAAGCCGGATCGATGACGCGCTGATGATCTCTGACACACGCTGGGCCGCAGGCATACCAGCGCCAGACACGGCGTACTGCCCAGCCGTAAGACCAGCCGTAGACGACATATTCGTCACCAGCGTGCTATTCGCCGCCACGTCACCCGTCGCCGTGATAGGGGTTTCCACATTGATGATGTGCTCGCCCTGCAGCGTCGTCCAGTCGTTCGAACGATAAAGCTCATTGCCCTCGCGATTGGCGAGGGCAAGAAGCTGTTGTGTCTGCAGATCAACCGTACCGATTACTTGCGTCGGTTGGATCAGGCCCAACTCGGCACAAACGGCTTGGATGATCTGCAGCAGCGTGAGCGGCGCGGCCATGGTGGCTCCTTACGCCGAATAGTTGGCAACCCACGTCAGCGGAGTGAGGGCCACGAACCATGCCGGACGCAAAGTGGCAACGGTGAACGCCGCGTTTGTGCCAAGGCCCTGAATTGTTCCACCAACCGGTGGATATACCAAGGCGGATGTTGCCGTCGACACATAAAACATAAGAGGACCAGCCCCAGCAATCTCTGACGGCAGAATAAACGCTGTCGCACCGCCTGCGGTCGTGGCATTCGTAAAGTTGGTGGTAAGCGGAGCTGCGCCGACTTGAGCGGTGCCAATACCAGCGATGGTGCGAGGGCTAAACCCAAGGACGTTCGAGAGCCTGGCGGGAAGACCAAGGCCGATAAGCGCTGTGATTGAGGGCATCGTTTCTTTCCTTTGTTATGCGACCTTGTCGCGCTTCTTGGTAGCCTCGTCCAGCGCTTCCTCCAGCGCCTTGTTGCGTGCATCCATGGCGGCCATCTGGGCCTGCATCTGCTCCATCTCCTTGGCCAACTTCTGGAAGCCGGCGCCCTTCTTGGCACTGTCCAGAAATCCCTTGGCTTTGTCAGTCCACATTCGTGCGCCCATGCCGATATTCTGGATTTGGGTATCGCTGAGGCCGGCGAGCTGCTCGATGGTGAAAATCTTGTCGTATTTGAGGTTTTCCACGATCTCAGGATTGTCGGGAAAAATCAGGTCAAGCGGGGTGCCCTCAGGGCGTGATTCCTTACCCTCCTGATACGCCTCCCAATGACGCTTGAAGCGCCGACGATCCATGTCATGCGCTGGGCGGAAAATCTCGTCACGCTCTCCCGGCTGACGAATACGGATGTAGTCCATAGCGCGCGTGATCGGACGTCCCATTTCCTTGGACGCAATCTCATCCTTCACAGCGCGCTGCACAAATTCAACGAACAGCCGGCTATCGTCGCCAAACTCCACAATCCCACCGTTCGGATCGAACTTCTGGGACATGTTACCGAAATCGCTCATATCTCTCTCCCAAGATGGAGGCCCGGCAGCGGTATGCCGCCGGGCCAGTTACCTTAGCCACCAACCGGGAAGTTGAGCGTTCCCGGCGTAGTAGCAGCACCACCGGTGAGGGTGGTGATCACGATGCCCGTGATAGCACCAGTACCGGCTGCGCTCAGCTGTCCTGGCGTTGCAGTCGCAAGCAGCGGAGTATTAGCCGCTGAGGCCGCGGAAATATTGATGTTATCGCACTTTCCGGCTCGCTGCAGCCAGCCGTACTGGCCCGATGGGATCGCAACCTGAGCAACGCCCATCTGGTTGCCAGCCAAGCGGTTGGCCGTGGTCACAGGAGTTGCGGCCTGCGTCAGGGTCGTGATCTGGCAAACGTCGCCGTTGTTGATGGTGGCAGATGCCAGCACGAACACGAACTCACCGTCGCCGGTGGATTTAACAACCGTGCCAACCGCGATCGGAGGAGCCGGGTAAGCCGGATCATTCGTCGCGGTGATAGCCGCATTCTGGTTGTAACCCTGATAGGTCAGGTTGAAGTTAACGCCCTCGGTCGGCGTAACCGGGAAAAGAGAGGTAGCCATTTTCGTTGTCCTTTCCGCGACCGTTAAGTCGTCATAACGCCCTGGAGGAAGCTATTCGAGATGGTCATATTCCCGGCAACGCCGATCAGCTTAACCATCGCATCCTGGTTCACCGAGAACCGATCCGGATCCAGCGGGACCATGTTGCGGTCCTTATGCGGGCGCCAGTAGATGTAGTCGGTGTTCAGGAAGTAGAAGTTGACGCCCGACGGCATACCGCCAACCGCGCCAGCGCCACCGGAGCCGAAGTTGTTGCCATCAGTCGTGGTGCCTTGGAAGCCGCCGTCGAGCACGACGTCAGAGTCCATGAACTTCAGCGACATGAAGCCGGCCTTGGCCATATCGTTGTCGGTGGACGTGATACGCTGGATCGCATGCAGCGATTCATTGTATGCGCGCCAACCAAGATCAGAGGCCATGATCAGGTCGGGGCGATCCTGCTGACGGATCAGACGAGTGTAGAGCTGAAGCATGTAGCTGTACACGTTAGCAGCCGAGAGAGCCGCGCCACCGGTCGCCGTAGCCGCAAACACCTGGTTCTGCCAGAACGTCCACGTAGCGCGATCGATACCGCCGACGGTTCCGGTACCCGGAGTAGACGACACAAGGAACTGCAAACCGCCAATCTGAGCTGGCAGCGAGCCATCCGAGTAGAAGTCATACGAAAGACCGTTCTGCATGGTCTTTTCGGCGTTCTTGATGCGGCTTTCCAGCAGATCGATGACCCGCTCACGGCCAGAGTTCTGCAGCATTTCCAGGCCCGAGATCGACACAGCCACGGCGGCCTGACGAATCGGGAACTCGGCTGCAGTGAACACGTCCGAAGGCTGGATGTTCAGGACTTCATAACCGGAATATCGCTTGTAGGTCGAGTTGTTCGCGTATTCCAGTTCCTGCACGATGGTTCGGCCACCATCGAAAGGCTTGACGTTGCCGCGGCTATTCAGGCGCGTAAGCACGCCATTGTTGCGCAGCATGTTGTCGGCGAGCTTCTTGCTGCGATTGCGCAGCGTAGTGGTGACGATTTCACTAAGACCCGGAGAGGGCATGGCTTGCTCCTATGAGCGTTAGCCAGCCATAGCCTGCGCGATCACGGAGCGAAGATCATCTGGAACCTCAGACCCAGCCGCGCCGGATGGCGTGCCGGTGACCGATGAGCCTGCGAGACGTGCCTTGGTGGCGCGTTCTTTGGCTTCGGCCTGTCGAGCATCTTCCGCCTTACGCTGCTGTTCAGCCAGCACCAGGGATCTGGTGGATGGCGTGGCATAGACAGCGCGGTCATAAGCCTCCTGAAGCTTCTGTTCAGCGGTCCATGCTGGATTTTCCTCGATAACCTGAGGAAGAATCAAAGCGATGGATGCCTCTACAGCCGCATAATGCTCATGACCGGGGGCGGACGCGAACGCTTGAATGGCGCTCATCGTCTGCTCGTTCTTGGCTTGCTCTTCGCTGTGGAACCGCTGCTGGATTGGGGCCAGCACTGGTGCCATGGCGCGACGAACCATAGCCTCGATATCTGGGGTAGCAGGTGCCCTGCTCTCGCCATCTGCAGGTGGTTGGCCAGCAAGTGTTGCGAGATCAATGCCATAGGACTGCGCAATCGTCCGAAGGCCGGCAACCGGGTCTGTATCGAGCATCTGCTGTGCCTGAGCGAGGCGTTGAGCGCCCTCCTCTACACTGAGACCTCGAGACCGCGATAGCTGGGCAATCGGCGACAATGCCGCCTCATAGCGCTGCTTGGCTTCAGACCACTGCTGACCGCCTCTCGTGATGTCATTTTCCCGCCGTGAGACTGCCGCTTGAACGACAGGGGGGAGCTTGGACCACTCGGCCTTCTCTGCAGCCGTCCAACCAGCGGGAGGGGCGATGGCGACCGTTTGAGCGGCCGTGGCGTCGCTTGCCTTCGTGGCGTCCGTGGACGGAATCTCTTTCGCGGGAGGCGTTTCGCCTGCTACCGCCTTGGTGTCTTCTTTGGGCTTGGGAGCAAACTTCCCGTCAGGAGTTCGGTTGCGATCTCCTGTTTCGCTGCCGCTCGCCTCTTCTTCGCCGCCCGTCGACGAAATATTGCCCGCATCAGCACTTCCGGTATCCGACGATGCACCATCATCACCTCCCGAAAAGGCGGCTTCCAGCTCCGAACGGAGTGAATCGTCAGATGCAGTCAGTTCGCCGTCGATTGGCATCAAATACCTAGCTCCCGCATTGCTTGCGAGATAGACTGCTTCATATCTGGCATGTCGTCAACCCTCCGAGGACGCGGCGTCAACATCTCGTTGCCAACCTCAACGCCTCCCTTGGCTTTGGTGACGGCTCTAAACTGAGATTTGCTGTCCATCATCTTGCCAGTCATGGGGTGGACGAGGGCTTGCATGGTGTCGCTGATGACATATGCCCCAGAACCGAGCGGTGCCGCCTTGGACTTGGCGACGAGACGGCCGTTGCGCATGACTTTGGGAAACCCCTTGCGACTCACCCCGCTCATGCCAACTCAGCCTCCCGCTGCGCCGCCTCATACTGGATGTCCTCCAGCGCCGCCATATCCGCCTCATGTTTGGCTACGATCGCCTTCTGCGCCTCCGTCCGGTCATCAACCGGCACACGCACAGCACGAGCGTAATCCAGATTAGCCAGTCGCATACGTTCCGGCGGCATAACACGGGCGATGGCCTCCTGCTCCCACAGACGGATATCCATTACCTTGCGAGCTCGAATTTCAGCCTCAGTCGGCTCAGGGGGCGGTGGCGGGGTATCGTCATGCACGACGTAATCTGCGACGAATTCATCCATGCCGCCATCGGTAGGCACACGTCTAATGGCCGATTCAATGATGGCCGGCGCAGTGGGGGCGGGCACGCCTTCCGTCAAACGATGATCCTCAAGCGACTTCCGGAAGAACTCTACACTACGAGCGAAGTCCTCTTCAGAAACTTCGCCGAGTTGGGATTTAAGGACGGTTAGGGTCATGCGGTCTCCCCACAAAAAAGCCGCCCCACAATGACGTGGAGCGGCCTGTCTGTCAACGCGCCTATCAGGCCGCCTGCGTCCGCACAACCGGTGGCATGCCGGGGTTACGAGCGCGCTCTTCAGCTTTGCGCTGACGCTCAAGATACCCCTCGTCCAGCGTCACGACGTTGTCTTCAGGAGCGTCCTCAGCATCAACGCGAGTGACATAACGATCGATCATCGCCCGCACTGCAAGACCGTGGAAAAGTCCCTGGTTGAACCCGATCCACACCGGAGGCACCATGACTTCCTTATCACGAAACTCTTCCAGCGCTTCGCGCGGCCCGAAGATCACCGGTACCTGGCCATGGCCTTGCGTGGCAACCATTGTCACCGGAAACACGTATTTCGACGTTTCGATGACCGTGGCGCCGGCATCAGCCTCGATGGCGCCGATAATGGTCCCGTCGGTTGCATCGATCATTGTATAGGCCGACGTGGAAGGCTCATCCTCCTCAGGCTCGTCCTCAGCCTCAGGCACGGGCAGGCCGCCAGAGCGGTTAAGCTCCGAGGTCTCTTCCTTGTTCTTCTGAATATATTCGGCCTCGCGCATGTCGTGATGCGGCGTAATCGTCGCCGGATCGACATGATGCTCAATGGCGTCGCGCTTGTCGTTGTTGTCGAAGTCACGGGGATCCGTGGATGGAGCCGGGCCACCAGTCGGGGGCGTTGCCGGGCGTTCGTCAGGGAGATCGCTCATTTTGCAGCTCCGTTTGGTTTGGGTGGCGGCTTCTTGGCCTGCGCGGCCTTTGCTTCCATCACCTCAATTCCCAACTCGTGTTTGCGTTCCCCAGCCTCTGCTTCACGATCCATCGCTTCAGCATTGATGGCAGCGGAGCGCTCTTCACCTTCAGCCTTAATCGAGGCCGACTGTTGCTCAGCATTGGCTTTGATGGCCGCGGACTGCTCTTGAGCGCGTGCCGACAATGCAAGCTCGCGTTCTTTGAACGCCAGTTCCATCTCTTTCTGTTGCATTTCCATCTGGAAGCGTTTTTCTTCCATCTGCATCTCGAACTGCATTTTCTGCTGTTCCATCTGCATATCAGCCGCTTTGCCCGCCTGCTCGCGCTCAAAATTCTGCTGATCCATAGCAGCCTGAGCCTGCATCCGAGCGGTCTCAGCCTGCTGCTGCTCTTGCATCATCTGAGCTTTGATCTGGTCCGGCGTGGGTGGCGGCGGTGGCTTGGGTTTGGCCGCTTCTTTCGTCTGATCGTCAATGAACTGCTCGAACGCTGCCTCAATGTCACGGGACGCCTTGAACCCCCTGAGGAAGAACATCAACAAACGGGCCAGCAACGGCTTCAGTTCCGGTGCTTGCATCCCAGCCTCGATCGCTTGAGGCAAGAACTGACTGATCGCCCCCATCAACTCCGTACGCGCTTTCTGCGTCTCGGCCTGATCTGGCTCGACAATGGAGTCCGTCTCGATTTCGATCCTGAACCCACGCAGTTTATCATTCCGCAGCAATTCAAGCGCGGACTTGAACATGGCCGCCGCCTTCATCTGAGCGACTTGCTCAGGCGAAGGTTGCGGAGCCATCATGCCCATCTGAGGTGGCATCAACCCGGGAGGAGCGCCGGCAGGCGCAGCCATCCCGGGCGAGCCAACAGCGGAGGGAGGACCCGCTGGAGGGGATGGAGGAGCGCCGCCCATGGATGGAACGGGGGGTTCTCCCATGGGCGGCCCACCGTTATGCCCCATTTGCGGCGGCATAGGCGGTGCGACAAGGGCCTCAGGCGGCCATTGCTCCTTGGCGTATTGCTCGAAACCCGAGATCTCAAACATGGTCATCGGGTCGAAATGTTCGGCAACCATCTCGCCCATGATACGCAAGGTATCGCGGGCAAACCGCGCCACGTCAGACTGCATGTCGTTCAGACGCATTGAGGCAAACTGCCCCTTGATGCGCTGCTCTGTTGCCGTTTTGGCGCCGGCGGACGCCTGACCGCGGACGATGTCCGATATGCCGGTGATCTCGTAAAGCGACTGCTTCACACGCTCCCGAGCGTCGTACAGCGTCAGCAACGTAGCTGCCATATCCTTGATCGGCAGCAACCAGATGTGGCCCATGCCACTTGCGCCAGCCTTGGCCGAAAACTCAGCCATGTTATCGGCAGGAACGAGTTCATTCTCGAACCCTTCCTCGAACATGCGCTTTAGTTCAGTCTGGCTAGCATCGTACACACCAGCAACCTTGATCGCCTTGGTGAGGTTCGATATCCGCGCCGTCAGGTCATCAAGCTCAGCGGCCTGGTCCTGATATTCGATGTAATCAGGGATCGGGATAAGCGTGTCGTTTGTCAGCGTGGCATAGAGCGGCTTCGGCACCGGCCAGAACGACTCAAGCTGCAACGGGTCATCGCGCTCATCAAGCAGCGATTCCTTGTATTCCTTCGCCCACCAATACACCTTGCGGTCGCGTTTATCCCACGTCTCATGCACCGTGGCGCGACGTCCGGTTTGGGCGTCCTCATCTGAAGCGGCAGGCTGCTTGTCACCTTGCTCAGCGGGGGTCCAGTCCAGAGGAACAGCCCGACCGATCTTCTCACCAAACCGTGCGATCAGTTCCTTGCGCGTCATATAAACGCGTTTATCGACCCACCACACCTCCTCCCAGGTTCGAGCCAGCGACGTCGTAAAGTCACGCCAGTCGATGTAATCCACGACGACGGACTCAGCCGCCACCTGCTCCTGCGGAGCATCCGTGGTGGCCTCCTGAGCGCCAGGTTCAGGAATATCCTGCGTCTTGCCCGGCATAGCCGTAAACTTCGGCTCGTATCGGATCCACACCACGCCCCTGCCTGCCAGCAATCGATCCAGCACAGCCTTTTTCAGCGCGGCATGATAAGACCCGTCATCAAGCTCGTAGCTCAAGCACCTCTCAAGGATGACGGACGCGGTACGACCAACGTCATCCTTGTCGAGATAGCGGCGCTCCACGACGGGCTTGGGAGACTTTGCGTACAACGCCGGCATAAGCGTCTGGATATTCGACCACAGGATGTTGAATTTGGCGCCCTGCGTGATCTCAGGATCATCCGCCGCGACATCGGCTCGCTCATCCCGGTATCGCTTGACGATCGCCTTGGCGCGGTTCTGCCACTGCGACATACCACGTGCTTTGCACGACGTTTGGTATTCGTCACTCCAGCGTTGCCATTTTGCGGCCGTGTCGGTCATTAAAATGGTGCTCCTGAAGCGACCATGGCATTGTAAACCAGCACAGCAGCTGCTTGAGCTCCTGTATCGTTTAGATGGGTTAGATCGGATTGTCTGTTAGTGGTAGTGGTAAGCGTATCTATGTTCCCACCGGTAAACATTTTGGTAGGATTGTTAGAAACTGAAGCCGCTTGTGCCGCCTGGATGGTTGAACTGACACTTCCGCCACTCATAGTTTCGATGTTAACAAAAAACCGGCATGTCGCGCAGTTAAACCCGGCCCCCTGCGCATTTGCCAAGATCGTCGCCATTGACGCCTGATAGCTGGCCGATGACGTACCTTGGACATTGTCCGTCTCGCCCTGCCACCACGATATTGCAAACGTCCAACCAGTTGTGGCCGGAGTGATACCGCGTGACGCGAAGCGATTAAGGATGACCGGAAGCCTCAGATAATAGCCGCTGCCTCCCGCCAAGCTTGCCCATCCCGCGGCCGTAGTGGATCCGATGCAGATGGACGACACTACGACATGGTCGAACTTGCTGTTGGTGATGAACAACTGCGCGAGTCGCGTAGCAACACTGCCATATCCGCTACCCGGAATAGACCCATCGCTGGCTTCAGCGCCGAGCAAGGGCGCCCCAGCTATAAAATTGTACGAACCTCCATCATATAAGTTGAGCTGGTCAACTGAAGCGGACGGGATAGTCACAGTCGGAATTATGCTCGCACAGTTGCTCTGACCGACCACGATCAGCGCGAGGTTTCGTTGCGCTGGGTTGAAAGTCTGCGTGCGAGGTGTGAGATTGATCGTTGCTCTATTGCCGGTCGGAGCATTCAGCGGCTCCATCAACAGGAATGGATCAGGTGGCGAATACCCTCGTGATTGCTGAGCGATGGACGGCGCCGCCAGCAATAAGTAGGCAATGAAAGCAACTGCAATCTGTTTGAACATCGATCAATTCCAGATCGTCGCGGAGAGCGTCGCCAAGGAATTGTTGTCGAAGTAGTTCATATTGGTACCGTCACTTTTCTCATTAGCAGACAGGAAGTGTGTACCAGCCGCTGGCGCCCATGTTCCGACAACCATGCTACGGGTAAGGAAGTCGCCGGTACCTGAATTTTTCATAAAAGATGAGCCTGGACCACTGAATGCAGTCGTCGTGTCAAAGCCGACTCCAATTTGGGTGCTGGCTAGGTTTGCGATAGCGTCAACTTCGGTCGAATAGCTGTACTGGATCGCGTTGCTTTGATCGCCTACCACGAAGGAAATTTGATTTCCTGCGCTAGCTCTGGCCTGTCGCGTGGTGAAAGTCTGGTATTGATAGGTCGCGGCATTGTCCACGACATTAGTGGTCGTCGCGACCTTGTTGTACACGTTCCACACGTTCAGAACTGATGCGCCGCCGCCTGAAGCCGGGAACCCGAAGATGTAATCGATCGTGCTCGATGCGTTAGAGGCGATGGTCCCCACCCATACACCGCGCGAAGCGGCGGGCCCGTTGGTGATGGCAGACGTGTTCAGTGCAATGCCATTGACGACTGTGAACGTATAGCCACGCGTGCTCGAATTTGTCCAAGCTGGCCCACGAGTGCAGCGCGGTGTTCCGCCGTCATTCCAGGAAAAAAGGTCATAGACCTTTGACGCGGCAACAGCCGCAGGCGATTTCGTCGTATCCGTCGTGGTCTGAGAGACTTCTGTGAATGCTGTCGGGACGAAATTTGTGCCATCATAAATCGGAACGATATTCCCGGCATAAGGCGTGCAATAAACCGTCGTAGCGCCGGCAACACTGGTGGTCATGACCGGCGTGGCGCTGGTCAATGTGATACGAAGCTGCGGCGTGATCGTAGCGTTGACGTTCAACGTACCTGACGTCGTAATAGGGCCGCCAGTCAGAATACCCGCAGTCGCAACATTTGTTACACCACCACCGCCGCCAGACGATGCGATGTAACCCCACTTATTGGCACCGATCGGATAAAGCACAGCGCCGCTGTACTGCGTAGTGATGACAATCGAGGCCGCACCGTTGATCGTGTCTGAGCCGTTCGCCGTGATGGTGAGAGTATTTGCGCCGTTGATCGCACCGCCGGAGTCCACGATTACGACGCTCTGACCTGGATTGTACGTCGCGATCGACGGCAATGTTGCAGTGCGTGCAGCGGTGAAGTTCGTGGCCGTAGTTGCAATCACGCGATCGGTGATCGTCACGCCGATATTGGCATTCGTGAATGTGGTGACCGATTCTACGTTCAGGCCAACGCGGGCCAAGGCTGCAGTTATTGCGCCAGTGCCGCCCTTGTTAACCGGAACCGTGGGCAAATCAGCCGCCACCAACGCTCTAAACGTCGGCGCCGTAGGACCCGCTGCCGCCGGTCCTGCCCAGACCGTGTTAGCCGTCTGAGCGCCAAACGCCGCACCAGTCAGCGCCTGGAAACTCGGATCTGTGGACGCGCCGTTGCTGGTGAGTGGAAAACCGGTCGTGCCTGGGGCGGCGTTCTTGAAACCGGTAAAGCCTGCTCCCCGTCCAACTGGTACCGAGTGATCTGGCACCTGCCACTGCGCTGCAGCCGGCGTTGCAATGAGGGCTGGGGCGAGCGCGAGCAGGCGAAGCATGCGCATATTAGACACCGTGGCCGGTCGTGAAATACAACGTTTGCGTAGTGCCGGAGATGGCGGCAACATGGGTCGTGCCGGCTGGAACCGTGAAGATCTGCGACGTCCCCGGCATGATCGGCGTGTCCGTAACAGCCGCCGTGACCGTCACATCGCCAAACTTGATGAAGCACAGCGCACCGCCCGTGGGTGCATTCACTAGCACCTGGGGCGTGCCGCTGGTGCCGGCTCCAGCGCCAAGCTGGACACGGGCTGACGCCGCGGTGACCGCCAATGTCACCGTCGGTCCGGGAGTAAACGGAGATTCATTCATCGTAGGTGCCCCATAGGATGCTGGGACGGCACCGTAGCGTCATCCTACCGTCTGGTCAAATGCCGACGCGATGGTCATCCCCGTGCCCACGGTGCGACGCACAGCGAAATAATACCCGATCGGCAAGAATGCGGTCAGTTTCTGCCTCGCTGTGATCGTGATGGTGATCAGAGTTACGGTCAGGTCATTACGCCAGCTGTCTACGAGATCCCCCGTGCCGCCGGCAACTGCGTTCGTCGGACCGGTGATCAACTGGACTGTATTGGCAACCGTTCCGATCGCCACTGATCCCGCCAGATCCACGATGATCTGCACGAGAGACGGCTTAGTCGGGTCCGATGCCTGATATGCGGTCGCGAAAGCCACGGTACGCGCAACAGGCGCTCCGATGGCGCTAGGTCCAGCCGGACCAGCCGGGCCACGGATATTGCCATCCAAGGTCCACGAACCGGAACTCTTCGAATAAACGTCGCCGTTAGTGGTGTTCAGGTAAAAATCGGCATTAACGCCGTCGGCAGCGTTTGGCGCACCAGTCCCCTCCCACCAAACGCAACCCGCAGCACCAGGTGCCGCAACTGTCCCACGAAGTCCCATGGCAAGCCTCACATTCTGGCGTTGCCTCCCCGGGAACTGGATACCATACGACCATGGTGCGCGCTATAGCCTTTTCCTACCCCTTGGCCTACTCCTCCACAGGTCTTCCAGCGTCACGCCGGCAGTTTCAGGTGGCAGTGATTCCTCGCCACCCACGACCAACACACGCGGCGTCGGATCTGGCTGAGCCGGAACCACTTCGCGATAAGCCACGGCCAGGGTCCTGAAAGCGTCCGCTCTGTGCGAGGCCCAGTTGTGCAGAGGCAAATCCTTGAAGATACGCTTTTCCTGATCCCACTCTCGCTGGTACTGCCTCAGGCCCTTGATTCCAGCTGCCGTACGCTGCTCATCGAACCGACATCGATGCAGCACCTGGCGCACCGCGGATATGCCGTCATCCAGCTTGTGATCTTTGATGACCTTGGGCCGTAACCCGCATTCCATCATGACTTCGAGCCGTTGCTTGGCTTTGCCGTCTGGGCCCCATGATCCTTGCTCGCGGACACGAGCATCATGCGGAACATAGTCCACGCCGCGTTGATAACCGCCGTCTCTCGCCTTCTGCTTGATGATGTCAGCATAGTGGCCGATTCCGTAGCCAGACTCCTCGTAGAAATCGACTACATGAATTTGGCCCTGACCACGCGGACCAGGAGCTGCCTGCCAAAACCAGATCACCATGCTATCGCCCACGCCCAAGTCCCACGCAGTGTTGACCGGCACGCCCTCCAGCACGGGGAATGCGCCAATGCGACTCTCTTGCTCAGCGAGGTTCATCTCGCGGCCCCAATACGAGCCCAGAATTGCAGCCGTGAAGCTGCAGAAGAACTCCTGCTCGATCAGAGCATCACCGGCTTCAATACCGTAGATGGCGTGGTATTCGGCGCGCTGCTCTTCAATGGTCTCAAGCGATATGGCGCGCGTATCGGTTACGGTTGATACTTCGGCATGCCATACGTTAGGCTTGAGACGTGCCATATCCAACATTTCCTTGGCATGGTTGTCCCCGCGCGGTGTTGTGATGAAAATCGCGTAGCCGTTATTTTCAGCGACTACAGGAGCAAGGTAAGCCCAGGCAGCAGGGTCAGCGAGAGCCCATTCAGAAAACACCACTCCCATAACCGAGACACCAACAAGGCGATCGTAATTATCGCTGCCAACTACTTGCCATGTGCTTCCGTTCTTGAATCGGATGAACATTTCCTGTTCATTCGTCGATGCCCGCAACTCGATCGGGAATGCCTCATCGATTCGCCTCTTTCCGGTGTGCGGGTTGACAGCAGTCCAGATAGCCTTACGGGCTTGAGCGTACTGGGGAAGCATGTGGAAGATGCCGCCAACACGCGTCATCGCTGACACAGCGGCCCAGTGTAGCGCAATATCGTCTTTCCCCCACCGGCGATGTGCTATCTCAATAGCACGCTTGCCGCCACCCTCAAGGTACTTCCACAACGGAAGCTGGTGTTTTCGAGGGCGCCACCCACCCGCAGGAATTACGATGCGCGGCAAGCCTTAGCCTCTCGCCGGATTTTATGCCAAGCCCGCTTACGCTCCTGCACATATGGCCGAGCGTGATACATCACTGTCGTATGGCACCGATTGATCGTAGCGGCGATCGTGCGCCATGGGATGTCCTCAGCCACAGCTCGTACAACGAACTCGCGTCGTGCCATGGCCATTGGACGTATAGCCATAGTGCTCTGTAGCGATGGGACGTCAATGCCAGCCTCTCGGCTCACCTGGTGAAGCAATTCAAGCGCTCGCGCCGCGCCTATTCTGGCCATTATTTTTCCTCCTCCATCGCTTTCCGATAGGCTGCAATGGCGATCCTAGCGATATCAAGACTGCTAGGATCACGATCTGGCATTTCCATGATCGCCCCGGCCACCGCCTCAACGACCCGTTCATGCGCAGCCAGCGCGTCGCCTGTGGGGTTGGTCATCTCAACGCCTCCTCCACTGCCTTAAGCAGCACAGCGTCATGTTTGTGCCGCCACTCGCGCACATCGTCCTCGTCATAGCGAGGCTTGTGCTTCGTGCCTGAGTTACGCGGGCCTTGGCCAAGATAAGCCCATCGCTCGAGCTGTGCCGCCGGAACGCCTGCTATGACTGCGGCTTGATCAGGCGTCAGCATCACACCGACCCCACGTACCACAGCCAAGCGGCGATTGCGCCTGACACGAACACGCAACAGAGGGCGAGGAAGAGTAGTAGCTGGCCGGCGATAATCATGCCCGCTTCCTCCCACTCATCGCAACCACACCATCAATCGGATCTCGCTCAAGTGTAACACGCACTTGCGCAGCCTTGAACGACAACCAGTGACGGCGAACAGCATTAATCTGATTCTGGTGATATCCGATATGTTCGAGATTCGATAGGACGTTTTCCAGACTGTAAACGCCGATCGACATGAGAACGTCTTGAGGGGCTTTGGTCCAGTTGAAGTTGTCTGATGCGGTTGTCATGCAGCGCCATCCGTCAACGCTAGCCACTGGCAGCCGGGCGCATCCATCTCAATCAGTATCTGGACGACGCCCTCTGCAAAGTCCGCGAGCGATTTATCGCGAGCGGCGTAGGCGGCGGCGTCGGCGGCGGCGTCGGCGGCGGCGTAGGCGTTGGCGTTGGCGACGTAGGCGTAGGCGTAGGCGTTGGCGTTGGCGGCGGCGGCGGCGTAGGCGGCGGCGTCGGCGGCGGCGTTGGCGACGTAGGCGTAGGCGTAGGCGTTGGCGTTGGCGGCGGCGGCGGCGTAGGCGTAGGCGTTGGCGGCGTCCTTCGCTGCAAGCGCGGACTCCCGCGTCCCTTCAATTTCGCAGCGGTTCGCGGCGTCCAGCATTGCCTGTTTGTGCTTGGCATTTTTGCAGATCGATGCCGCCGAACGTAGCGCAACAGGGACGCTGAGCGTGATCGCGAGCTTTGCGATGCGCTTGGTGAATTCGCGATCATCCAGCACATCACGCGAACCCAGTTGAGCAACAGCAAGCCTACGCAGGCCCTTTGCGCGCGCCTTATTGCTGGACCAGTTGGAATCATTCAGCCGGATCTTGAGCGACCGCAGAGCGCGGGAGACACATTGAGGATCATCGCCGTGGGGCAACCCGAGCGCAAAACAGACGGCTGCCTCGACGCACATCTGACCGGCCTGTGGATTTCCGACACCCCGGACAAGTCCGGCATCGACAATAGAAAGAACCTTACGTGCTACCGCCTCGTTGATTTCGATATTCATCGTGAAAATCTCCCTGCCGCATCAGTGCGTGCGGGGAACCTACCACGTCATGACTGACTGTCAATGACTTTCTTTGCGGCCTGCTGGAGCGCCTCACGCTTGATGGCATCGGTCACAGCCGCTTTAGGCCATCCAGCTTCCCATAGGCGATAGTCGCCAGGATCCACGCCAAGCTCCTCAGCACGAGCGCGGCAAACATCGTCGATCACCAGTGTCAATGCCATGCTCCAGCCTCCCTACGCGCAAAATGTTCATGCGCAATACGCATCCAGCGACGGGCTATATCCTGAGCTGAACGCCGCGTGACGCCCTCCTCAAGAGCACGAGTGCGAATCGCAGCCAGGCTATGCTGTGGCAACATCTCGCACATCACGGCCCATGGCTCGCTGGCGTACAGGTCCCTCAGCAGACGCAGTTCTCCGGTGTGCCAGTTAGGCATTAGAGGCCACCTTGCGTGACGGCACGACACTCACGGATCCATTAAGCGTCACATGTGCTTCAAGCTTGTTCTTGCGTAGCCAATCGATGACCTTGCGCAGTTCGATCTCTTGCGCCCCTGTGAGTCTAGGCATGCCGATCCACCTCAACATCCCAAATACGCTGGTCAGCAGCGGCAGGCCGCATGCCCTTGGCCCACACTCGACGCAGTTCTGCGGCAGCGGGGGTGGACGGCTTGCGCGTCTCGGCCATGAGCTGTCGAATGCGTGTGGTGATCTCAGCGGGGGGCACTGCAGATACTCCCTATCCCTCATCCGTAAACTTTTGCACCACCACCTGCAGCGGGCCGCCGTCATGTCCGCCCAAGGCTAGCTTGTCGCCGTATTTCTTGGGCGCCAACTTAGCTGCTCGCCACTTCATCGTTTCGATGCGCAGTTTGCGAACTTGCCAATCCTCAACGCTCGCTTCATCAGCCTCGCGCTGGATTTCGTCGTCCAAAACATCGCCCTGGCTTTCCCGCGCGCGCGCATACTTGGTCGCGAATTCAGGATACTTATCCAGCCACCTGAGGATGGTGGCACGATCTGGCATTCCCGGCAAGAGGGCAACCTGACGAAGGCTCGTGTCTTCGACGAGGCGTGAGCAGATATCGTCGGCAAGTTCTGGCGTGTACGTGGTTGCTGGCATGGCTGGACTATGACCGGGTTTACCCCGGCGATCAAGCCCCATAATTGGCACGATGCTTGCTACGCGCGAGATTTTTCATCATTCAGTTTATTCCCGTGTCTATTAGATGGGGGGTAGGATATTATGTATATTATGCCATCTCTATCCATAATATACTTTATATCCTACCCCCCCCATAAGGGTATAAAGGCACGTAGAAAATCACGAGAAATGCGGTATTAAAATAGGGTTGAAGCCATTTGTAGCAATCTACAATACTAGTTCACGACTTATTTTATATGAGAGGTAATATGACCGAGCTAGTTCCTTTGGGCAATCCGAATCATCCGCCTAAACCTGCACCCTACCGTTCCGGACGCCAAAAATACCAGTGGTCGAACATGAAGCCTGGTGATTGGTTTAAATTTGCTGGCAACGTAAAACCGGGATCGGCGCGTGTTATGGCCTCGCAGGCCGGCAATGCGTATGCGTTTCAGTTTCATGTTTACGCCGGGGAGGACGGGAGCCTGTACTGCAGGCGTATTGACGGCCTGCCAATTCAGAAGAAGTGGCAACCTATTCCGCGCGACAAGCAGGGCAATGTCATCCTGCCCGAGGCACCGATCCATGAGGGTGAGGCGCCGGTGGCGGCGGGGTCAGGTCGTGTCTACGGACAGGGGGGCGACAACGGGAACCCCATGCCGGGGGAGGTGCTGCATCAAGGTGATGTGGTGATCAAGGGAGAAGACGATGCCTATGACATTTAACAATCAGCTGTTGCAGCCATCACGTGAAATAGTGGCGCCGGCAGAGCTGCCAGAGCCGTGGACTATGCGCGCGATGGAACTCGGATGGTACTTCAAGATCCCGCGCACGTGGGGTACCAAATGGGTGATGCGGGAGCTTGAGCACGTCGATTATGACGACGCATTCAAGCTGGTGGTCGTCAATCCTGGGGAGCGCTATATCCAGCGCGTGATGGATCTCGATCACGAAGACAAGCCCGAGCCGCCTGAATCTGAGCCTCAGTAGCCCCCGCGGCCCGAGCTGCTGCGGTGGCTCGGGCCTCGCCCAGGATGGCGACCGCAGCCCGGACTTCAGCGCATTGAGTGGGAGTGAGAGTGGTCAACCACACGGCGGCAAGAAATATCATAGGGTCCTCAAAATAATTGTTGACACAGCGTCACGTCGTGCTAGGTTAGGTCATCAGCAGGGAGAAAGACGATGCGTTACCACATCAAATGTCCAAAAGCCCGTGAGATTGTGCTTAACCGCATCATCGCCCGCCGCCGTGCGAACGCAATGGCCCGCAACCTTGGCTTTCGTAATTATGCCGAAATGTGCGGTGACGAATGTTAATGGCCAACCACATTGCTGAGGCTGTAGCCCAAGCTGAGTACCAAATGGCTTTGGCCTTGGGTTATTCCAAGTTGGAAGCAATCCACATGCGGTGGGCCGCTTACAACGACGTTATTAGCATATCTGTCTGGCGTTAATAACCGGCCGCCAACACAGCGCATGCATAGGGGATTTGAGATGGACGGTTACACAGAGTTTCGCGGCAAGTGCAAGCCAATGTCCGAAGCGGCTGTCGCAGCCGATCCAACGTTGACGCTGGTTCGCGGCCATTATCACTGCCCGATTTGGGGCGAGCAGCCGCACTGGTGGTGCAAACGACCTGACGAAGCGAAGCTGCGAGAGGAGCGTCGGTCGCGTGTTGCTCCGTGGAAGCGGAGCGTTGGCCGATGACGCTTACCGAACGCGTTGACGCGGCATATCTCCAAGAATGCCATGAGACGGGTTGCTACTTGGGCTCGGAGCGCAAAGCAAAACGGCGCATCCGCGCGAAGCTGGTCGCAGCTGAGAGCGCGCAACCCACTACGGCCGTGAGCTCCAAGGACGGCACGGGAGGTGCGGCATGACCGACCGCTGGATGGTTACCATTGAGGCGTGGCCGCATTCGTCCGGCAACGGCTCCGAGAAAGATCAGGAAGCAGCAGGCCAGCGCCACCAGTGTTTTGTGGTTCGTGCCGAAGGCATGGCGGCTGCACTTGAGGCGGCCGAATATATCTCCATGGGGATGCGCGCCAACCCGATGGTCTGGCGGGCGCCGATCACACAGATTATCCAGGAGCAAACGCATCAGCGCCTGATCCGCGAACGCGCGGAGGGTCTGCGATGAGCCTTCTTTGCAACCTTTTCGGCCACAAGCAGATCGACGGGCTGCTCCAACGGACGCCTCATCGCCCTTACACGCACATCCGCCACCAGCGATGCGCGCGGTGCAAAGCCTCATTCGGCTTCAAGCGCGAGTTTCACGAATGGCAGACCGAGCCGCACCTGTTCAACATCGTCAACGGTGTGGACATGGACGCTCTCGGCTATCGCGAACCATGGGAGCGATAGCGATGTCGCACCTGCACGCTCAACCCGCATCAGCGCCGGAGGGCCGCGCAGATGGATAACATCCGCAAAGCCTGCCTGCTGATCTCGTATTCCAACGGGGGCGTAAACCGCGACCGATCGGAGACGAAGGTTCTGCGCGAACTGCAACATTTCATCGACACTCGACCCTACGCCGATGAGTTGAAACCAATCGACGTGTGGCTCGGCACGCTCACGGAACACGAGTTTGAAACCGTGTGCGACGGCGATCAGGACGAAGCGGAGGCCATCACCAAAGACGCGCCCCCGTTCACCGAAGCATTTTTGAACGAATGGTTTGAGGAGGCATAGCAAATGACCGAAGATTCAGATTGCCAATGCTCTATTTGTGGTCGCCTTCATCGGCGCCTTGGATTTCCTCCGCCATCTGTCATGGAGCAGATCGCCCGCGACATGCGGAGTGGCGACTTCCCGAGAAAGTCTGAGCAGACCTTAGCCGAGGAAGGCGCCACCTCCAGCGATCATGCCCCACAAGGGATGCAGCCCGCCGAGCCTGATTGCGGCAGCTACGCAGCCTGCTGTGTCGGAGTGGTCGAATGCACCTGTGAACAGGAAGCTCTGCGACAGTGCTTTGCGTGCGATCTCGGCGTCGGCGATCACACCTGTGGCGCGATCAGAGCCGAGCAATCTGTCGCACCACCTCCGCAGTCGGCTGCAAACATCGAGAAGGATCCGCGCGACCAGAAGCTCGAACTGGTCGAAGGTGGCCTGCTTTTGATGCTCGATGCCGTGAAGGCTGGCGATCCAGCCAACGAGATTATCTGGCGCATCGAGGAAGAGTTGCGCGTGCTGCGGGGTGGCTCGCGTGCTCGCAATGACCGTGTGACCTCTCAGCCAGATGCCGACGGAGGCGTGAAGTGAGCGACATTCCGCGCGATCCCACGCAAGCCATGCTCGACGCCGCTCGCGACTGGTCTGTTGAGCAATTCCATCGCGGAATCGGCAACAAGGCCGCAATCGGATGCTGGCAGGCGATGTATGACGCCGCCAAGCCTGACCTCGTGCGGCAAGCGGTCCTCACGAAGGTTACCAACGATGCCGAGAACGCCATCGTCGATTGGTGTGTTCGCATTATCGAAGAATGCCAGGCCGAGGCCGGACGCATCTACGGATCCGAATCCACGATCAGCGCAGACAAGGCCATCCGACGCATTCGCGAGGAAATGGAAACATCCAAATTCGTCGCGGCGGCGAGCGGTGTCACCAACGAAACCGCTATGGAGATGGTTGGTGCCGTGGCTGATGATATGGCGCGCCGAGAAACCAGCGCGGCACCCGTTCTCACGCTCACGGGCAAGCACGAGACCGGTGGTGCGGCATGAAGCTTTTCTGGGTCTGGGTTTGGCTGACTGTCGGGAACGTCACCTATCACTCGCTCAGCGAGAACCCGCGCTGGATTGATGCCCTTTCGACATGCTGGGATCAAGGCGCGGCAATTCTAGCAGTTGCTCTTGCATTGCGCTTCTGGCGGTCAGGCAGCGCCGCGCTTATTGGGGAGACGCGCTGATGTACTGCGCAACCTGCGACCGCTGGGAACACAGCGACCTTGGCCTCGATACCGAGACCTGCATGAGGTGCGGCGGCTATCTCTGCCAGCCGGAAGACGATGACGAGGGCGACACGCTCCTTGCGACTGATCAGACAGGTGGTGCGACATGAACTTCCCACTTCCGAAAATAGAAGTGCCATCGCCCGCGGCACAGGATGTCTGCCGTGCCTTGTTTCTCAAAGGGCCGCTGTTCGACGGCGACCTTCCGAGCAAGTCCGGCCGTAGTGATTTGATCGACATGGGTCTAGCCGCGCGCGGTCACGGCTGGAACTGGCTGACGTCCGCCGGCGTCGAATTTGCCCTGAAGGTGCTGGATCTTGGGCCGGAGAAGGAACGCCGATCATGAGCGAGGGCTATCACGGTCACCTGACCAAGACGGACGGCTCGCATGTCGCACTCACTGCGGACCAGGCAAAAGAGCTTTGGGACGCAATGGAGGAAAGCGGCCGGCGCCGAGCCGAGAAGCTGCCCGACGTCGAGACGTCATTGCGCGCGATGGGCGAAGCCTACTTCCGGCTCAAGGAACTCGGCTGGCGCGAGGCGCAATACTGCCCGAAGGACGGCAGTGCGTTCGAGGTGATCGAGGCCGGCAGCACCGGCATCCACCAGGCTCACTATCAGGGCGAATGGCCGAACGGCACGTATTGGATCGCCGAGGCCGGCGATCTTTGGCCGTCGCACCCGATCCTGTTCCGGTTGCTGCCGGAAGATCAGCTCAAGTATGACGCCAAGATGCAGGCGCTGCGCGAGCGCTTCGCAGCGGAGCGAGCCGCCGAGGCCGATCAACCGACCTCCCCGCTCCCCTCTCAGAATGGAGAGAGCTGATGCCGCGGCGCAAGTGGCGCGAGTCTCAAATCATCAAGTATTCGAGCGCGGAAGAATGCCCAAGCTTTTTCGATCATACCCCTCATCCTTCTGGCTACATCCAGCATCACGCGTGGATGAAGAAGATGGGCCGCACGCATAATCAGGTCCGCTGCACCAGATGTGGTTTCTGGGCCATTTGGGAGCCGAAGGCATCAACGCTGGTTCCGCAGCAGCAGAACACCACCCAGGAGAAGACGTGATGTCTCATCTGTATCGGCCGAGCAACGGAACCGAAGGTGCGGATTTCATGGATGAATGGTGCAATAGGTGCGCGCGCGACGCAGCGTTTCGCGAGAATCCAGATAGTTGCGATGGCTGCCCGATTGCCGCAGCGACGTTCGCCTTCGAGATCGATCATCCCGAATATCCGAAGGAGTGGGTGACAGACGAAAAAGGCCCTCGTTGCACCGCTTTCACGACCGACCCAACATGCCCTGTGCGATGTCCGCAGACGGCAGACCTGTTCGCCCATCAGTAAGAAGCGAGGAAGCCCATGACCGAGCAAGAACGAGCGCATCGCAATCTGCACCCACACGCCGAAGCTCGCTTAGCTATGTGGCTGTGGAACCATGAGTACGCTCACGAGCAGAAAGGCGGATCGATGGACTTCTGGGATTCTATCGGTGAGCAGCGCCAGCGCCGCTGCATCGATATTGTCGATGAGGTTCTGAAGTCGAAGGATGAAAACGGCCGAGCGCCGAAGCCCGCCCGCTGACCCACAAACACCGCGAAACCCGTGTTATATTGACCCTATGAAGGACAAAGACATGAATCTAACCCCCGCCGCCCTCGCTGCTGCCGCCAAGGGCGATCTTGAGAATGCGCGCCTCGCCGCCACGCAGGGCGGTATTGAGGCGCAGGAGCGGACTGGCCAGGCGCTGCTGGTCGCATCCTCCAACATGCCGATCGAAATGCTGCCGTCGCGCCAAGCCTTCGAAGCTGTTGGCTTCAAATTCGGCCGCGACGTGGACGAGCTGTTCTTGAAGGCCGATCTACCTCCCGGCTGGTCGAAGGCCTCAACCGACCACGACATGCACTCGACCGTGAAAGACGAGCAAGGGCGCGATCGAGTTGGCGTGTTTTACAAGGCCGCGTTCTACGATCGCCGGGCCGACGCTTATCTGATCTGCCGATATCAGGTCGGATCCATCTATGCTGACGATACCAATGACCTAGCCAAAGACGAGGTGATCGTGACGATCGTGGACGCCGGCAAGGTCATCCATCAGTTCGACAAGGTGAAGCGCTCAGAGCAGTTCGATGGGCCTCGCAAGGCTGCCGATGCCTGGCTGGCGGAGCATTACCCGAACGCCGCCGATCCAACGGCCTATTGGTAGGCTCCAGCGCTGAGCCCCCAACAACGAGGAACCCACCCCATGGCATTAAGCTGCGACGAAATCGCTACCCACGTTTCCGCCGGCCCTAACGTCGGTATGAACAACCCTCGCAAGCCCTTCGACTTCAAACGGTTCGATGAAATCATCCAGCCATTGGAGCGTTGGCGCTGTGCGGACAACGAGGATGCAATCAAACTTACGCGGAATCAGGTCATCGACCTCATCGAGGGCGTTCGAGCACTCGGATATAGCGTCTAACACCACCACTCTAGAAAAACGGAAATGCCCCAATTGATGCAGGATCCTCGCTACGACCCAGACTGTCAGTGCGCCGCCGACATGCGTCCGGCTTCGTGGTGGTTCATCCTTAGCACTCTGTGGGGCCAAGGCTATTATGAGATGCTGCAAAGGAGTGTCAGACGGTGAGCGCCGATATTATTACGCTGCCAGTTATCCGCGTCGAACGGCAGAGCGATGACGAGTTTGACTGGGTGCCAATAGAAACACCTCCGCCTGCAGGCACGGAAGTCGATATCTGGTGTCGCAACATCGCCAATGGGAGCACGGATCAGGCGCGGTTCCCGGCAATGTTTCTCAACGATGACGGGGAGTGGGAAGACTGGCGCAGTTACGTCTTGGAGCCGAAGTGGAGGCCTACCCATTGGCGGTTGCCGCCGACCCCTCCCGCCGTGATGGAGTGAGACGATGATGAGGTTTGGTTTCCAAGCAAGTACAGCGATGGTCGGGTTTACGATCGTTCCCGCGCTATGGGGCGCACTTTGGGCCGACCTCCCGCCAGGCTTTAGATGGACAGTCTTTGGCTCGCAGGTTGCTGTAATGGCAGCAGGGTTCCTGGCCGCAAAGATGGTCCAGCGGTGATGGAATAAGGGCGCTTAACCAACCCGATGTGACCTAAAACAAAACAAACACAATACCTAGCTATTGACGATTTTGCGACATTGAACGCATGCTAACGTCGCACCAGGGGAATTTCACGTGACTTCTTTTGACGCGGATATCATTCGCCGCGATAATACAATTGACAGCGTCGCTGATCGCTTCGGTGTTGCGCTGAAGGCCGATGGCAAAGAATGGAAGGGTTGTTGTCCTTTCCATTCTGAAGAAACTCCATCGTTCACTGTATTTCCGGGGAAATACGCCGTACAGCGTTTCCATTGTTTTGGATGCGGGGCTGGTGGCGATGTTATTGATTTCGTCCGCGAGCATCAGAGTGTTGGATTCGTCGAGGCTTGCGAGATATTGGGTGGCAAGCGGGACGCCACGTCAAGGGTATCGCCTGAGCCTATACCCTCATCTTTGCAGACCTCCTTCGTCGCGCCGCCCGCTGACGCCCTAACCCCAACCGACATCTGGAACCCCAAACGCGGGCGCACCACGCGTATTAAGCCGACAGCGCTATATGTCTACCCCGGTGTGGGCTACGTCGCGCGTATCGAACTCGGTGACGGCCGCAAGTGGACACCTGCTATCTTGTGGGATGCCGAGCGCGGGTGGTCGTTTGGGTCTATGCCTACGCCAAGGCTTTTGTACGGCCTGCAGGAGGCGCTGGACCGGCCTACAGCTCAAGTGCTGGTGGTGGAGGGGGAGAAATGCCGTGACGCCGCTGCCGCCGTCCTGACGGGCATGGTGGTTATATCCTGGTGTGGTGGCGGGAAGGCCGCGGCCAAGACGGACTGGAGTCCGCTGGCTGGGCGTCGAGTGGTGGTGTGGCCGGATAACGATACGTCGGGGGTGGAGACGGCTGAAGAGGTGGCTGCACTCACGGGCGCGGCTGAGATCAAGGTTATCAGTCTGGACGACCTGCAGAAGCCCAAGGGGTGGGACGTTGCAGACGCGATCGCGGACGACTGGATGTCCCGCGAGGATCTGGTTGCATTCATGCGCTCACGGGCTAGGCCGTGGGTGAAACGAGAGGAGGTGGTGCCAGTTGAAACCATACGACCCACAAAATTCACCCCTGACACTAGGCCCCTGCCAGCCCCCGCGGCAGTGGCCGTTAAGGTCTCAGATAAGACCGGAAAAATTAACAAGCCTCGTCCCCAACCCACCACGCTAGACAACGTAACCTTTCTCCCAGGCGCTTCTTTGCCGCCTCTCAATGACGAAGATCTGGACGATTATCGAAGCCACCTAATCACTAACGAACATGGTGTGCTGCAAAAGAAAGCCGCCAATAACTGGCAATGGATGCTCAGAGGACATCCCGATACCAGACATATGTTCGCATTCAACGATGTGTCTCAGGGCGTGTTCGTCATGCGTCGTCCGCCTTGGGAGGAACCATCAGACGCTCCCCATCGCCAGCGCTCGCTGACTGAGGCGGATATATACAAAACGGCCATGTGGCTCGAACAAAAAGCTCTATCACCCAAGAAATCAGATGCCAGAGACGCTATTAAATCCGTTGCTGATCATCGACATTTCAACCCTATCAAGGAATATTTGACAGCCCTAAAATGGGACGGTATCCCGCGTTTGGCCGGCGGCATGTGGGAAGGCTCCACAATGACGCATGGTGCACAGGAATATCTGGGAGCACCTGAGGACGCGATTTTCGGCACCTTTCTCACCAAATGGCACGTCTCGGCTGTGGCGCGCATCATGCGTCCGGGCTGCAAAGCCGATTGTATGCTCATCGTAGAGGGCCAGCAGGGCCGTATGAAATCGACCTATCTGCGTCTAATGGCAACCATCAATGGACACGAATATTTCGCCGACGGCATTGGGGATATCACTAACAAAGATTCTATCATGCTCATGGCTGGCTGCTGGATTATCGAAAATGCCGAGCTGGCCGGCTTCTCGCGGCCTGAGCTTTCACACATCAAGGCTTGGTTAAGTCGCACGACTGACCGTTATATCCCCAAATTTGAATCAGAGCCGCGCGAGATACCGCGCTCGTTCGTCGTCTCCGGCACGCATAATCCGTCGGGGCACGGATATCTTAAAGATCCGACTGGTAATCGTCGATTTTGGCCCCTCCCCGTTGTACAGGTGAATATTGATCGGGTGCGACAAGACCGTGATCAGATATGGGCTGAGGCTGTGGCGTTGTTCAATTCCGGCTTCGAATGGTGGCTCACCGCTGCTGAGGAAGAGCAGTGCGACAAACTCACCGCCGATCGTCGTTCGGTTGATCCTTGGGCATACAAGATCGAAGAAGCAGTAGGAATGCACAAGAGCGTGACGCTGCAAGCCGTTCTGCAGCAGCTGGCAATTCCTGCGGCTCAGCAGAACGAGCTGACCGTCAAGCGGATTGGTGATTATCTGAGAGGGAAGAATTTCCGACCGGATGGACCAGATCGGTTTGTTAAGGAGGGTTGACGCGAGGCCATGGGTGGACTAGTATCCTTTTGCGCTTCGCTTTCCCCTGCTGTGCGCGCTTCGTCCAGACGCCCCGGTCATTATTTGGCTGGGGCGTTTTTTAATGACTTAATCACATCTTCCAATGTGTAGGCTATCACGCCGATGCCACCGGCAGCATTCGCCGCATCAACAAACGCCTGTTGCTGGGGTGTAATTGGAGTGCGTCCATACTTCACTTCGATGGCCAGAAATCGCCCATCGTGGGTGTATCCGATCAGATCTGAACCGCCGGGATTGCAGAGACCGTAGCGAATATATCTGCCGCTAGCGTCCTTCCATGAACCTTGGTTGTTGCGCCACACACGACCGCCACGCCTCGATACGAGCACCATGATTTCCTTCATCAGGGCTTGTTCGCTCATAGTGGGATCACTCTCCACAAAGCTCCTGGACCACGATTTGAATGAATACGGATGCCCATTTTTGCTAGTTTTGGTATCATATTATGACGCAAGACCTGTAAGACATTCTTGGCAGAGTCTGGGCCCCCATCCGACCTATCAGCATAAACTCTACCAACCAAGTCATCCATTGAAATTCCATCCTTGCACTGGCTGACGATTTCAAGCATTTTTTTCTCGGTTCGAGTTAGTCCCTTTGCAACATCCTTGATCACTCCTTCGCCTCTACAGCATGGGCAAACTATCTTGGTCATTACGCGCTCCTCCTCTGTCGTGCTTGAAATCTAAAATAAGCCCAGCCTGGTTTATGCCCACGCTTTGCGGCTAAGGATTGCCAATCTTGAAGAGTCTTGCATTGACGCTCTTCAATCTTCTGTCCGACGAACTCAGCGTGCCTCTGCAGGTCGGTCCGCTCTATGGCTACCAGCTCGCCAGCCACCTCTTCCACCTCGCGGCCACCCACGACGTGGACATGGCCGCAGTACGGACAGGCGCTGAGGGCTGCAGCGTGCACTCCGAAGCAGCGATCGCATTGGCGGACCGGTGGGCCAGATGCGCCTCCCTTGCGGCTGCGCGGTCTGCCCTCCAGTGTCCATTCTCTGGCGTCGTCTGGGAGGCCGTGCTTGAGAAGGTTGCCGGCGTGATCAAGGATGATGGCTGGACGTTGCTGTGGTCGGAGGGCGCGGCCGATCTGCTGGAGGTGGAGGCTGAGAGATTGTGTGGGTCTAGCGAGGCCGACGCACTCAATAGGAACATCCTGCCCAGCCTGCGCCGAAAGATCATAGCCTTCACCAAAGAGATCAACATTGGCCAAGACCTGAACGTCACCACGTGCAAGTTGCCGAGCTGCATCCTTTCGTAAACGATTGTCGGCTGTCGCGTCGAGATGAATTGCACTAATTCCGTTCGCTCGAAACGTGGCTCCAATGTGTTGAGAATGCTGAACTGATACTCCAAAATATACGGCTCGTCTTCCATCTGCCTTCTCCCTGTAATGACGAACCATGTCGCCAATGATCTGTCCATCATCCATCACAGCGCCAAGATCGCCGCGGTTATAGTCACCTGCAACGGTGTGCACGCCGGTCAGGTTTGGCGCTGATGGCGCATATGCGATGTACTGACTCAAGTACCCTTCAGCCATAAGCTCTGCGACGGTCGGGCCTTGGACCATTTCGTTAAAGTACGCACCGAGCCCTTTCCCATCTAGCCGCGTAGGCGTCGCCGACAAACCTATGTGCTTGGCCGATACGGCCCACTTGTAAATCCGCTCGTATGTTGCCGCGCCAATGTGATGCGATTCGTCCCATACGATGAGGTCCGGCACTCGCAGGCGTTCTAGTCGCCGCGCTGCTGTGCCGATGCTGACAATCTGGATAGCGTGGTGCGGATTGAAAGGTCGCCCGGCAGCAATGAAACCATATGGTATGCCGACCTTATCGAATGTCGCCGCAGTCTGCTCCAGCAGGAAATCGCGGTGGGCTATTAACCAGCTTGTGCGACGTTTTTCCCGAGCAGCGCCCAGCATAAAAGCAGTTAAGACAGTTTTCCCACCTCCGGTAGGTAACTGGATGAGCACGCTGGATGATCGCCGTAGCGCTGTACGAGCGTCGTCTATGAGCGTGTGCTGATATGGCCGAAGAGAAATCACTTAGGAGTGACCGGCTGGTGGCATGTCGGACACTTTGCAGACATAAACAAAGCCGCCTGCTTCGGAAACCCCTTCTTTCGCGCCGCATCCATGATGTCTGGAAATAGTCGCACCGGCACCTCGCCATGGCATCCACGCTTACCGTCGCTGGTAAACCTGGATATCGTAGCAGGATCCAGTCCTGTAGCGCGCGCCATCTTGTGAACGCCGCCGAATAGATCGATGAGTTTTTGTGCGTTGGATTTCGTAGCCATGCTAGCTCCTTAATTGCTATTGCACCCTACATCACGCTTGACTTATTGTCAACGTGCGTTATGGTGCAGTATCAGCAAGGGAGAATGAGGTGAACAAACTATCCATTGCAATAAGTGTCCTCGCGATCTTCATCGGGGTCGCATCAATAATTTTAACGGTCTACAACCAGAATGAGTCTGAGCGACTCGATGCGCTCCGAGATTTCAGACGAGATTTCAGCCGCACGTTCGTCGGACGCGACGGCCGGACTATTTGGACGATGTCGTCCATCAAGATACGTGATGAGCCGAATGATCCAGGGCCGCCAATCTACCAACGGAGGTAAAAATGACCCACTTACAGGTAGCATGCGCTGGCGTGTTTCTATTCGGCATGGCCGTTGCCGGCTGGATGGCGGGGGGCATGGCGTGGCTCTAACAACCGCACAGCTAGCAGCCCGCAAAGGCCGCCTCACCGCATCGCGCGTAGCCGTGCTCATGAGCGGTGACGTGCAGGGCATTTACAATTTGTGGCTTGAGCTTACGGGGCAACCGTTCGAGGAAGAAAACCTTGATACCGTCTGGCCAGTGCAGCTCGGTTCCGCGACTGAAATGCTGAACCTGCACTGGTTTGCGCTCAAGCATGGCGCTATCAGCCGTATCGGTGACGTCGTGCTGCACGACACTGGAATGTATGCAGCCACTCTGGACGCATGGTCCGACGCGCTCCAGTGCCCGGTGGAATGCAAGCACGTCGGCGGTTTTGAGCCACTTGATACCATCATTGACCGGTATCAACCTCAGATGCAGTGGCAAATGATCATCACGCAAGCCACGCGATGCGCGCTGTCTGTTATCATGGGAGCATCGGAACCGGTGGTTGAGATCATCGATTACGACCCCGCATACGGGCTGGAGATGCAACTGCGCGCATCGTCGTTTATGGAGCATGTAAAGGCCCGCACGCCGCCGGTGGTTTTGCCCGCAATACCGACGCCAGTGATACCGACGCGGATTGTGGACATGACCGGGAATAACGAATGGTCGCAGCATGCAGGAGTGTGGGTAGACAACCATGCCGCCGCCGCTCTGGCCAAGAATGCGGAGAAGGATATCAAGACCCTCGTGCCAGCAGACGCTTTGCAAGCTCATGGTCATGGGGTACGCATCAAAAGAGACCGCGCGGGGCGGTTATCGCTTAGGGAGGATAATGTATGACAGTGACAGCACTCACTACACATCAGGCCGACGCCAATGAGATTATGGAACAGGTCATCGTCAAGGGGGATCTGGGGCGTCTGACGCCGCAAGAGCGCACCTCGTATTACATGCAGGTGTGCAGATCTACCGGCCTCAATCCGCTTACGCGCCCGATCGAATATCTTACGCTTCAGGGCAAGACCGTCTTGTATGCCCGCAAAGATGCGACGGACCAGCTGCGAAAGATCAACGGCATTAGCATCGTCGTCGTCAGCCGCGCGATTGAGGACGGAATCATGATTGTGCACGTCCGGGCAACAGATCGCGACGGACGGCAAGACGAGGATTTCGGTACGGTGAATGTCGCAGGCCTCAAGGCAGAAGCGCTGGCCAATGCTTCGATGAAGGCGATCACCAAGGCAAAGCGCCGTGTCACTCTTTCTATATCTGGGCTTGGTTTCCTGGATGAGACAGAGGTGGAGAGTATCCCCGGCGCTCAGCGCCGTCCGCCTGAGCCGTCTGCATCACCATTGCTTCCAGCGACGACCCCC
>JAJDFE020000331.1:0-39750 GCA_021527465.2 Geoglossum glabrum | reverse complement strand
TCTTTAGCTTTGAATCGTCGAATAGAAGTAGTCCTATCTTGCTTTCCAAGCGCCTGGAATCTACGTTCGTGACAGCTGGTAACAGACAGAGTCAAGACAATGAGAGACGGATCAGAGAACGAGGTAGCCGTCGGGGAGCCGGCGGAACCATATATTTAAGCAGTCCACTGCCCATAGTAAAAGGGGCAGCGATTAGTTCTTTTACATTACAGAATCAAGAGTACTTCTGCTGATCCAACTTCGTTACATTGTCTCTAAGAACACTTTACGATGACTCTACGCTGAAGAGCCTTCATCATCTATAAGCCATCACACTACTAGCTAATCCCTAAGATCCACACTACAGTCTTACATGGCGCAACGACATCAGACCTCCACAAAGACGACATGATCCATAAGCAAGCAACATCTGCAACCACATACAAACTGCCAAGCAAACAACGGAAGCAGCCTTCTACATCCATTGACAAAGACATCACTACGAAAACAGTATGACAGAAGAGCAACATCTGAAAGCAGTCAATACCGATCCGATGACATCGCCAGTAGCAGACGACGTCGCTAATAGCAGACAGAGTTAAGACAATGGGAGTCAGATCAGAGAACAAGGTAGCCGTCGGGAAGCCGGCGGAACCATGTATTTAAGCAGTCCGCTGCCCATAGTAGAATGGGCAGCGATTAGTTCTTCTATACTACAGAATTAAGAGTACTTCTGCTGATCCAACTTCGTTACATTGTTACTAAGAATACTTTACGACAACTCTACGCCAAAGAGCCTCCATCGTCTATAAGCCATCACACTACTAGCTAAGCCCTAAGATCTATGCTACAGTCTTACATAAACTCTCATTCTGCCTTAAGACTTGATTCTTGAATAGTGTTAATTATATTCAATTCTCTTATAGCAACTCACTTTTCTTAAATAGTTTCTAGAGTCCAAATATATATTAGTTCTTTCTTATCATAAGAAAAACAGTCCCAAAATATAAATTCTGAGGCTTTTTTCTATTGTCTATATACAACTATTTCATTATATCGTTCTTCTTTTATTTGCCAAACTTAGGTTGTACCATATTAATGCTCTAGTATAATATTAATTTCATTAGACCAAATAATATTCTTCTAATCTTCAAGTGACTAATTTTCATGATCTAAAACAAACTTGTATCTTGCATCATGTATAGTTTGTATTAAGTCAGGTTTCCAAGTTAGCTTTCATTTTCTAACTTTATTTGTATGAAGTATATATAATACAGACATCTCAGAAATTTCAGCAAAATATCTAAGCTTTCTTGAAGTTTTTTCTCTTCTCTCCTGATTCTCTCTAACTTATTTAAGTATCTTTGTTATTGTTTCAGCTGTAATTACTTTTGGTTACTTAGAGTGGGATGCATCTTTGAAAAATTCATCTTTGAAGACACTATCTTTAGTAGAATCAAAATCATGCTCATAAGTGCTTTTTTTTATTTAATAAATGGTAGACTTAACTAAGTCAGTCTGTTTAATAATTTTTATAATAGGAGTGCCTACTTCAAAAAGTGTTAGTACTTACATATAAAGGGTTATTGAAATAGTACAACCAGCCATTTTTTGATATAGAGGGTTGGTGAGATAAGAGAGTTTGCTTAACTAAGTTCTAGTTAAAAGTTCGAATACTTGTGATATAAGCCTCTATATAGTTATGACAAAAAAGTCATCACCATCCTGCTTTCTTCGGAATTTTCCATTATATAGATTAAAAAATTTTTTATTCCTATTAAATACCAGTAACTATCTTAACAATACCCAAACCCAAAACTTTGAGAAGGGAAGTATTTATTATTGAAAGATTAGCTGTTATTACATGATATAAAGCTGGTAAATCTTGTTCTCAAATTGATATCCTTGAAGTTCTTCATTGAAATGCGATAGTTTCAATCATTAGATGCTTTTAACTTCATCCTGATAATTTTATCTACAATAAAAAGCGATCTGGACATCCCTAAAAGACCAGTATATGAGATAAACGAATGTTATGTTAAATAGCTGAAGCCAACAATTAGTTGAGGATACAGGCATTATCAACTCCTAGCAAGTCTGGACATATACTTTCTCACCTGATAACAAGAAAAATTTTAGCAAGAGTAGGTATTTTTAGATAAATTACTCGAATTAAACCCTATCTCAGTTCAGAACATCAATATGCCTATTTCAAATAGTGTTGAGAATATAAGAATTGGTCAATAGATGAAGGCATTCAATAATCTGAACTGATGAGTCTACTTTTAAGGTTGGAAAAACTTGTGGAATGATATGGGTATTAAAAAGAGTTGAAAAAGCATTTTTAGAAAAAATTACAAGTCTTCTCTCAAAAGTGGCAAAACAAGTATAGGTGTTTGGGGGGGTATTTCTGAGATAGAAAAGGGACCGTTAGTAGTGTTAGAGGATGGTTGACTTGACCAATATCAATATTGCAAGGAAATTTTGACACCAGTAAGGTTACCTTTTTATAAAAAGGTTCAATAAATACAACTAGGTAAAGAAGAGGTACACTAGATGGAAGATAGCACAAGATATCACAATACTAAGGCTAATAGGAGATAGAGAATGATGAAGGCATTTTCATCAATATAGTGGCCAGCACAATCCCCAGATCTCAATTCTATTGAGAATGTATGAGCGATTATTAAAAGGAGGATTAGTAAAAGGCATTATAAAATAAAAACTGCATAAGATATGGCAATAGCAGTTAAGAAAGAGTGGAAAGCTTTAATGGTAAAAGATTATATTAAATGTATTGACTCAATGAAGGAGCGAGTTCGGTGTTGTATCAAGGCAAAAGGTGGTCCTATTAAGTATTAAATTACTGTATATATTTCCAGCTATAAATTAAAATACTCTCCACTCTAATATGACTACCCGTTATTGAGTTGTGGGTGTTAATACTCATTTTGGCGATGCAACGAACACTTTTTTGCCACAACTGTACATGTCCCTGTGTCAGCCTTTTTTTTTTTTTAAAAAAAAAAAAAACAGAAACACCCTTGAACTTCCCCCCGGAGTGGTAACCTAGGAATTTGGATAAAGGGACTGAGTGGTCATTTGATACTTTCTTTTATCATTCATTACATTTATGATCATGTAATTAATATATATCCCGCTACGGAGATGGCTATGTGGTTGATTTTGCCCCCTCCTCCCGGCCTGCTTTGTGGGGCTGTGAGGAAAGCTGACGGAGTAATATACAAGTTCTGGAATAGAATTAAGGTATGAGGAAACGAGTGCACACCCTAGGCCCCTTAAAAAGATATACATATATATATATGGGAAGCGTCCTGACGTGCGCGCTTTTGCTCATGGCAAATGGGTCTCAATTAGCGCCCACACGGTCGACTATCCCAAGATGTCATAACAGCCTATTTGGATTCCCAGTAGAAACTTCTGTCGGACGGAACATCTGCCGGTAATTCTGCCACTGGCTGCGGACACCGGCTAGGTAGTTCTGGGAGTGCCTTTAGGCTCCAGCTTGTGCGGCTGCTTCGAAACCCGCCCCTCTTCATCCCGCTTAGCCACCCCGCGACTTTATCTTCCACACCTGACCGTTCACCCACAATTGTTGTTGGTACTCTCTCCGCGGCTGCCTCGAGGATCCGCAGGCGCTTTTGCTGGCAGTACAACAGGACCCCTAGAGCGCTGATAACCATGATACCGAGTGGTACTCCGATGCCAATACCGACTGTTTGGCCGGCTGACAGGCCGCTGGTGGTGTGGTTTGCGGTGCTTGAGGAGACATGGGAGGATGAGGTTGTAAAAGATGAAGTTGTAAATGACGAGGTTGTAGTAACTTTAACAAGGGTTGTCAAAGAGGAGGTTGAGGTGGTTGGGGGGTTATCCTTAGACTTGATGTCTCCATTGTTATCGAGAAAGACACCTTGTCCGCTATCGCAGCATGTCTGATTATTCAAGTCACAGCAGAAACTCCCGTCCCCACATTCCGTAAGCCCGATCCCTAGAATCGGTGGTCGGTCTATTTTCAACCTCGTGTATCAGCTTCTAAACTCAAATAGCCCCGAGCACTTATCGAGAGGAAGGAAGTCTCACCGAACCTATAGATAGAAAAGAGCCATATTAGTAAACAAGCGTTACCAGTGAGGTAAAAAAAAACCCTGTAATCAACCTACTTACAGACAAATCTGTGGGCATGATACTCCCTGCGCCGTCCAGTTCTGCGACGTACATTGTCCCCTCATCAAGACTTCTCCCTTACAGAGCCTATTCCCTTGGCACTCTGCTACTGATCCGCAGCAGACATCCGAGTCCGGACACTGGATGTTGTTGGCATACACCTCACCGGTCGGCCCATAGCACGTAACTGCAACTGCATCACGAAGGATAAATATCGTCGTCGTTGACAAGACGGCGAAGAGAGACTGCGCTGGGCGTAGCATCCCCCTTCTCCTCGAGCGTTGGGTCAATATAGAGGTGCGTGTGGGGAGCATAAAACGAAAAAGGGAAGCTGGCGGGATCGGAGAGGCTTCAAGCTTATCTAGTAGAGGTCCAGGAGAACCGCGAGCCCTTCAAAGTTGGCCCCCCACCACCGCTTCGTGCCTTCAAATCTCTCGCGGCAGCCACTCAGCGAGCCCATCTGCCAATAAGAAACAAGATGCATTTCATTTACCAAGTTTCTGGAAAGTATTGGCCCCCGAATCTCACCTATGCGCAGCTAGCTAGCACCATTATCCTCGTCCTAGCGTTTCGGGAATATCAGATTCCTCCTTATGTCAATAGCCTGTCGCTCACCTGAGTCAGTCTCGACGACGGAGGCGTGGCCGAGTGGCGTTGGGACAAGGGATTGCTGGTGAACCAGAGGGCGTCATTAGAAGAAGCGAAGACCCTTACGAGAGTACCCCGTTTCCGGGAAGTGGTCGGTGGGCGTGGGCGCTTTGACTAGAGCTACCATTCCTGCGAAGGGGCTCTGGAGGGTTCTGGTAGCCATTTGGTTTCGGAAAATGGAGTTGTAGTTGCAACCGCCACCACTCAGAATGCCCAAACGGCTCGAAGACCTCGTACAAGCTGTGTCACAAACCATGACCTAAAGAGTGCGTAGTACCGCCAAGCGCTGGGGATCTCACTTGGAAATTCCAGACCCGTCCGTCCGGACACAGCCGCCAGCTCCCTCGCCATGGGGTCGGGCATGTAGATAGCCAGACGATAACCCTCGAACTCTGCCACAGATTGGAGATGGCTTCCGGCCCCCAAATGATCAAAGCACAACGGACAGACCCTCCCACTTTTAATTTCTCTTCTCCTTTCTTCGTAAGGTGAAACCCACCGGAAGATTCGGCGTGAGAAACGGAACCAAAGTTTGCACGCTCTTCTGCGTCCCGATAAGGCGTGGTTTTAGTCCCCTATTGAGTGCCTCGCAGGCTGCTCTTTTCCGACAGGACGCAATGGAGCGCGAAAGAGCAACCAAACGCTTTGAGGTTGGCAAACAAACGATTAGAGGTTGCCAACAAGTTAAAAAGACCGCTGCCCGGGCAATCCAGAGGGTGTCGTCTCAAGAACACCTCCCTAGACGCAAAAACTCGGCCCAAAACCCACGATCGATATCGCCACGTGACACAGAGAACGCGACGCGTTTCGTTCCAAGTCACTATCACCCCGCGAAACCCCGCACACCCACATCAACATCGACTTCAGACATCCAACTCACCTCCCACGATGGACCAAGCGTGGGATCCGGCAGACTGCAAGCCAACAGCCTCCCATGCTGACTTCGTCCCGCCTTCAGCTGCGGTACGTCGACGCGTCCGTCAGTGTTCGTGATCGTCGCTGATGTGTACACCGCAGTGTTCTGCGCGAGCCTACAATAATATCCGTTGGTATGCGGGTCGGATTTCTGATGCGCCGTACAATCCGGAAAATTGGCGCGAAAGGGCATCTGCGCTCTTCGACATTGGATATCCCGAGCTTGCTATCGGGGATGCGTACAAAGCTGCTCTCCTGGTTGATGCCGGGTTGGACTATGGCTCTTCTCTCGGCGAGTCAGTACGACTCCAGTTCGGGATGTCGCTCTGGTATCGCGATAACAGCTCCTGGGACAATCAACACTCTCCCTCCATCCTAGTCGACTGCCCACTCCGATTTATCCAGGAATTGGCATATGATGTCATTATCCACTCGCTTGCCTTGCTTCAAGCTGACACAGATTCTATACAGGTGTGCCAGGAGGCTATGAGAAAATTCCCCGCAAACACCTTCTTTCCACGCTGCCAAACAGCAGGAAGAGATCGATTGAGCTCGAAGAGAAGAAAATTCAACGGGAGCGGGCTACCCCAGATGGATGTGAACTTCACACTCCGCTATGGGCGTGCCCATATGAAGCCATACCCGTGGATTCCTGCCGAGTACCTACAACGAAGCCAGCTCCTTCTCGACGGCCTAAACGAAAATCTAAAAACCTTTGGCCCAAAATGCGAAATCCGGTCATCAACTATCAAGCCATCTCCCTTACCCAAAATCGGTCGTGTAGAAGCCACTCCAGGCAACCTAGGGGTGTTTGCCACCAAAACGATCCCTATGGGGGGACGAGTCTTCCTCGACATGACCCCAGTCGGCGTCACCAACAAATACATGTCCGACATCTGCGGGAATTGCTGTGGCGTTCTCCCCACACGCCCGCTCTCCGTCCAGTGCTGCAAAGCCGTAGTGTTCTGCTCCCCCACCTGCCGCCGCCTGGCACTTACCCACTACCACCCCGTTTTATGCGGCAAGGACTTTAGTTGGCTTGATGCAAGTGCCGAGAGCGACCCCACTAACATACCGGACATGCGACCCGCGCTATTTCTCCGCCTCTTCGCCATGTGCGTCCACCAAGGCACCGCCCACCCTCTCCAGCTCCCCGCCATCGCGCGCCTCATGCCTGCCTACGCCACCGATTACCCCTCCAGCTGGAGCATGTACGGAAATATCGTCGCACCGATCCAGATCCTCCAGGCCCTCGGTATCGACGTCTTCGCCGACCTCCGCTACGACACCTGGGTCCTCCAAACGATGTGGTGGCGTGCCAAGAACAACTTTTGCGGGGACTTTGGATCGGTCAAGCCCGTTGTGTCCATCAATCCGTTTTACTCATTTGTGAACCATAGCTGTGAACCAAATGTCTACTGGAATTCTAAAAATACTACGGTCGATCTAAAGGCACTAAGGAAGATTAGGAAGGGAGAGGAAATTCTCACGTCCTATTTGAGTCATAGTGAAATGACAAAGGCTGAGAGGGCAGCGAATTTAAATCAGTGGTTGGGTAAGTGTGGGTGCGCTAGATGCCTGAGGGAGTCTTAAAGACCCACCTCTCCCATCCGGGACCATGAAGTCCAGTTAGGGATGAACAGCCGCTGGGGAAAAATAAATAAATAAAATAAATGCCATTGCAATGCTAATCATAAAAACAAATAAGAAAAACTAACCTCAACTCTAAACGCACATCGCACACCAAACAGGAAAAAAAGGCCCCCATGCATGTAACCAAACCCGAACCCAACCCAGCCCGCCCAGCCAATAAAAAAACCCCTGCTCAATTCAGGAAAAATAATATTAAAAAAAAATAAAAACAAACCCCTGCACCTCCCCCTCCCCTACCCCACGACCCGTGCATCCGTCCGTCTGTAGGTACATGCATCCCATACATCCTATACAATATATACGTGTAGAGGGGGGAAGTAGCCGAGCTGCCCACGCAAACACGCGGGGGGTTTCAGTTTTTTATGTGATTAGTTGTGGTATCAACCATCAGTTACATCCTTTTGCAGAGGGAACTTTTGTTATTTTTGATATTTCGTTTGGACGAACAGAGACGAGTAAATAAAAAGCCGTACTACAGAGAAAGAAAAAAAAAAACAGATGACAAACACACATGCACCTGGCAATGGATATGATCGGTCACGGTTGGCCAATACCTACTAAACAAATTGCAATATTCCGTTGAAACGAGGCTCTAAAGATCCCGAGCATGGCAGCAGGCCGGGTAGGCATTGTGTCTCTACCTCCCTCTCCCTCCCCCAAACAGATTTCTTAGGGTGTCAAAGGTGAAAAGCTGGGGAATTTCAACTATGCCCATTTCCCTAATAGGGCCATGAGAGCTAAATGGGAATATGTTAGCGAGGTGGCTGGGGAAATAGAGAGCGGAGAAACTTACCGGCCCCTAGAGCCATTAGTGTATATGCCTGTAGCATCGTCGAAACCTTCGCCCTCCGCATCACATCACTGAACATAAACTCGTGTGCCATTAGCTCGATCAACCCCGTGTAGATTAAGATCCCTGCCGAGATGGAGTCGAATATCCCGTTCACGATAAGTGTAGTTTTCGATCCCGGAGGGTACGAACTCCGCAGGCCCAAGCCGATGGCAATGGCCACCGGGGTAGTAATGCCATACATAAGCCCAAGAACGTAAGGGGTCCAACGCTTCGAGTTGGGGAATGGCGCAATGGCGAGGCGAGAACCAAGACCGAGGCCCTCAAATGTTTGGTGAAACACGATAACGGCGTAGAGAGTGGTGAATTCCTTCCCAGACACTGCAAGAGTGAGTCCAATAAAGACACTATGGAAGATGATGCCGAACTCCAGGATAAAAATGGCTGTCAGTTGCGCCGAGAAATCCCCTGTTAGAGAGTCGCTACTTCTGCTAGGAGCCTCTTCAATGTCGACGTGGGCGTGGTTAGGATTTCGAGTCCCATTCTCAGGGTCACCGCTATGTTTACGGTCGAGGTCTTGAGCGTTGTACTCGAGTCTTAGCTCTTCTGACATGCTGCCAAACTTGGCATAGCGTAGACACATCAGCTCGACAAGGAATAGGACAAAGATTGTCATGAGTGCGATGCCTGAAACCCAGTCATATGAGGTGATGGGGCCTGTGAGACAGGGATTTCGGAGTGCATCGTTTGCGGGAGTGAGGAGCTAATAACAAACGTGTTAGCATCATACGGGTGATCAATCGCGGGAAATAGTGATGCCTAGTTGAACTTGGGGCTACACGCATCGCGAATGAGGAGGAGACAGCCAAGTCCCAGATCCACAAGCAGTGCAGGTGGTGAGAGTTTGGTATGTGACTTACGTGAATGAAAGCCGTCGCAACAATAACCCCCGACCCAAAGTATTTCGTCACGAAGAACACCCATTCCGGCACCCCTAGTTTCTTGTATCGATGGGCAACGATTGGGAATAAGACGCCTAGCAGTCACCTCGGTCAGCCAGGCAGATCCCCATGGCGAAGGGAGCACAGCGACACCATGAATGAATGTAGAATACCAAACATCGACCCCACCAAGACCACGAACACCGCCGATACCCGCAATCCCATGCGTCCATCATATTCGTTTCCAGCATCGCATGCGACAGGCTGGTCGGACATGTTGTTTGAATGCTGCACGACTAGATGCAAGACTTTCTCGGGTTGGGTCCTTATTGAAAATCTGGGCGGAATGGGCGAATGGTCTTTTTAAGCGTTGTAGTGCAAAGGAAGGAGCAGGATGACCGAAGAGCTATCCAGTATGACCAGGGGAGTAGAGAGTAGAAGAGAATAGAGGAGGGAAGGTAGAGCACCCGGGTTTGGGTTGCACGTGCCGCGGGAGGGGGTTCTGTCGACACGGTCTGCACGGTCTGCACGATCTGCACGGTCTGCACGGCCTTATCTGCGGCGGGGGGGATGAGACGGACGGAGAGAGAGGACTTGCAGAGGGGACTGGAGGGGGCTGGACTGGAGGGGGCTGGACTGGAGGAGTGGCTCTGCGTCCTGTAACCTGTGTGTCTTGTGTGTTCCGTGTCCCCTGTGTCTGGTGCGTCCCATGTCTACATGGTACGTCGCGTACATCACACTGGGCCCAGACAGAGGGATCGTCAATCGTCTTTGCATGTGTCTAGGAGGAGAAAAGACGCGGGCAACTCGCTCGTCTCGGCGAGCGGCGGGTTGCAGCGAACTCCCCACCAGGGTGTTTGAGTCCCTTGGTGGGTACCTCAGCAGCGCCTCGCGAAACGAAACGCCATTCATCAACCGCCATTTCAAAAGCTCGATTGTGCGCAATAAGATGGCGGGTACGGGCAATTGCCCTTTCTCCGCGATGGGTGGTCGTTCCCTTGGCCTGCGTCTCAGGAAACTAGCACTCGCTGCGCGGAGCGGGGAGGCTCTTGGCGGCCAGAACTGGGTCGATCGCCAGAAAAAGTAATGATGCCTTTCCCACATCCAGACTCTCACCGTCACCCTCCCTCCCAATAAGGATGGGATAGTCCGCTCTGTATGTCCGAAGTATAAGTACGCCGTGCAGGTACGGGAGTACTGGTACGCAGTCCGTCCCGCAACACGCGACACGCGATAAGTCGCCCCGGGCTGCGTTCGATTCGTAGATGTCTCAACATTTCAGCCTTCCCCGACGCTTGTGGAAAGTGAGTTTACGCGTGTAAGAAGGCAGGCCAAATGTGTCGTTACGCATGCGCACAGTATGTATGTATGCATGTATGTACATGTACGGAGTACATACAAATACATACAAATACATACATTCACACGCGATAAGAGCGAGGGCATTAGTGTTGGTTAAAAGGGTTTGAATGCCCTGGGTCGAGGATCCCCAACGCTGCCTATGGCAAGATCTCTGGCCGGCGAGCTCATTTCTATGGGTACGATAGAATCGCTGAGCTCGGACTCGGACGATACTGGGACCGATAGGGTCTATCTCTATTAGTGAATCTATTGCGAGCGCGCAGGGTCTGGCCAAGACAGAATACCGTCAGCCTTGTATGGACTACTTATCTGGCCCCTTCACCGCCACAGCGTGTACAATATACTCAGGCCCCGAGCTCGAGATCGCCGAGGCCATGGGGACGGGAATTTCAAGTGGGGTCTTGCATCGAACCATTAGAACTATTCCGACGGACCTAAGAAAAATGCCTCTAGCGACTTATTAATTGGGCGATATCGTTGGTGCCAAGAACCATTGGCGTTTTTGGGGTCTTATAAACGATCCGCTTTTAATCTGTGTGGGCTTAATTTGGTGTCGCCAACGCCGTGTTGAGTCTAGACTCCGCCTCGGAGCCCTTGCGATAGAATCAGATCAAGATATCGAAAATCCGTCGCAGTATCTTGTACATGTAGTTACAACTCGCTCCCCAGAGTCAGGGGTCCCTGTTCGGCCTGTTGGCGCCTCAGGTAGCAAACACAACAGCCCAAGATCGCTCTATCTAACGTGGGGGAGGCGTCATCGACTTGAATAGACCATCGGACCATCTAGAGTGGCAGAGCGGTGCTGGGTGGGAGGCCAGGAATAAGTGGTTGGTAGATAACGTGTCAGCGGGCCTGTTACCGATGCTTTAGTTTTGAGGGGGTAGTTACATCAGGAGGTACAATGTTGAAGGAGACATTTCACCGATGGGTGATGCTGTCCCCTCGCCTACTTGTTTTCGAGACGCTAGGTATGCAAGCGCAGAGTAAGTATGTACAGAGTACCATCTGCTTTTGCACAAGGAGTTCCTTTACTGCGAAACCGCTATATTAGAAGCAGGTGCGCACACACCAGCTTTCAACAAATGTTTTGTTAAAGCAACTGGTCATTCGGGGAGGCTGACTAAGGTAGATTCGCTTCACTTGTGAGATCTGACAACGTCAAGCCAACTCGCCAGCCGTTCCCCTTCAGCCAATTAGTAGAGCTCCAGCTATAACACGGTTGAAAGAGAAGGATGGCCGTTATCGGTAGAGGGGCAAGGTATACCCCTGGCAATGGTGGTTAGCATGATGGGGGAAGGAAACGAATGTGCCAGTCTTGTGAGAATTTTATTCGTCGTTCTGTTGTCTCAACCCTCTTTATCCTTCCATCGGTATTCTTTTAGGATAACTAGAGTTCAATTTGCGTTCTACTCTCATAAATCATCTCTATACATTATATTCGGGTTTTTTGAGTAAGGTGACACATTATTGTACTCATTATTCACTCTCTCCCTGCTCTGGGGAAGTTGGCCTATGGGTCGGAGCGTCGTCTTCAGAATACTGGCGGTGCTTTTTGGCCAGAACGCCACGAAGAGCTGCGCCTTTCTTCTTCGGATTCTTTTTGCCCCCTCCGAACGCGATGAGCTTTGCACTTCCTGTAGAGGGGAATGTGGCCATCCTCCGGATCTGTGGCTGCTCGTCCTCGCCGGGAACGACCACCGTCATTCCAGCCCTCATCTCCGGTTTGAAAGCAAGCCCCGCATCCAAGTTCAAACCCATAAACTCAAGTTTCTTGAGCTTTTTCTCATCAAAGATTTTCATGAACGGCTGCGCGTCCACAACGAAGCCTTCGAGAGTAAGTGACTCCAGCCCCATCCTGCGCTGGGATTCTTCTGGATATACGGCACGCCATGCCTTCATCATGCACATGACATCTAGGTACTCGCCGTATCCGCTATGGAAGTGGACTGTGCCATTTCCCCGGTCCCCACTGGCGAAGGTTAGCGAAATCCTGATAAAACCCTACGGTAAATGGCAACATCGCTTACTGATAGGTCAACGCCACTTGATCGAGCCTACGTGCTTTCCACGATCCCTTAATGAATTCCCAATTTTCGTCGCGGTCCCGGCGAAGCGCCGGTTCCGTTGTCATGCGCAAATCCAAGTGTTTTATACCGGGTAGCAACCAAAGCGTTTCCCAGATTTGCTTCTGGTATGACTCAGTCATACCAACTATTGTCAAGCTCTTTAGGGCGGTGAGTGTACGAAGCGGTACCAGGTCCTCAGGTGGGAAGGCGCCGTTTCCATCATCTTCTTCTAAACCTGCCCTGAAGAGATCGATAAAAATACTTGTGATGGTTGCGGTCGACATCGCAGGCCACAGCGCCTTTGTAAATGGCAATTCGGTCTTCCATCTGCGGGCACTGTTAGTTTGGTACCAAACCGCTTTATCGAGCTGGAAGTTAACTTACTCGAACGCCTGAAGGCGGGTCATCATCCCTAGGACAGCTGCGATCAACTCGACAGCTTGCCCTTCCTCTTTCCTCTGGGTGTCGCTGGGTTTATCAGCGCCGTGCTCCGCATCATAGTTGTTAAATCCTACCCCGTTCCACAAGCCCCTTATAGTCAACTTCTCTATTCTATCTAATTTGGTGCCTCCGTTGTCGTATTGTCCCCTCCTTAAGCTCTCCGTCGCGCTAACAATCTTCTCGAACGATGGCCCACGGTTATTTCTGGTCTCTGTTAGGAGCTTTGGGACCGGTTTCGTGTTAATAATGACGCCCCTCTCGAATCCTCCACCCTCTTCGTCAATACCCCCCAAGAATGGGTCGTTAGCACCGTTTCCAGCCTCAGCGGATGTACGAGAGGGCCGAGGGAGTGTGCCGTAAGGGCTCGGACTAAAGGTTGGTGATTTCAATGCCCCAGGGCGAGACTCAAATGGCCGTGGCCGGCTGAAGTTAGGTGATTCCAGGCCATCCGGCACATACTGCGATAATGGTGTCGGATGTCCTATGGCTAGCGTGTCGGGCCTCCGGGGGGTCGGTGGATTTGCATCTTCTGATCCTTTTGGAATCGACGGAAGCGGTTTACGTCCAGGTGGCGGGAAATAGTTAGGCGCAGTCGGGATGCGCGGAGATCTTGGATCCTGATTACGAGCAGCTGAGTTTGTCTCGATCTCCACCATGCGCGCCGTCAGCAAATAACTAGCTGTCAATCCGCCGCCAGTATTACCTGCCGGCGTCGATGGGCTTGTCAGAGAGCCTGCACCTGGTGTTTGCATTGTGTTCTCCCAGTCGCTCATCAAATCCTCTCGGCTTGGCAGAAAGTCCCATATATCTGAAGCGGGTTTTGTTCCCAACCCAACACCCTTTTGTGCTGCATCGCTAGTGACAGTCACATCACCCTTCACCAGCAGCACGATTCCTTTCTAGAGGAGAGCGCCGTTTGGTTTCTAGTCATACAACCAAACTGATCCTAAACACCCAAATAACAACACTAAAGCCACGAGGCAGTACGACACATCAATAAAAGCGAGCTGCAATCTATCCCACTGTCCCCACCTTGTACCCAGGCATCGGCCGCCTGTGTTTATCTTCCAAGTGCATCCCGTAAGACCGCCGAACTAGATACATTTTGTCTTCCATCCCAGCGCTTATCCTCAACTCCGACCAACCAGGCTCGATACCTCTGTCAACAGCCATCCCGCGGTTATGAGAAAATGTGATGAGCGGGTCGTTGAATCTGTCCTAGGAAGTGATCTCGCTCGTTAGCTCCCGCGGGTGCAGCACAGCCCACCTCCATTCTAGTTGGGAATTTCAGAGCTCGCTTTTCGTTTGCCCCATTAGCAGTGCGTCCCGCCCGGGAACGCTAGTTATCTACGGAGCAAGCAGCGGTAAGATTCCCGAGACGCGCTGGGTTCGGAGATCCCATTCTCGTCGACTTCTGGTCTATAGACCCTCGGTACCATGGTTACGAGGCACGGGCTACAGTGCACGAGAGCAGGTGCGGATCCAGCAACAGATCTACGGAAACCCCCTCCTCACTCGAAACCTCCACGAGAAGCTCGCGGGACCTAGCGTTCATAATCCCCTTCCCCGTGACTAAGGTAACGATGCTCAGAGCGGTACTCCTCTATGGCCCCGCAGAGCTTCCCTCTTTCGCGCTCGAATTCCGAGTCCGCGAGGGCTTCCTCCAGGATTTCAATGTGCCGTCGGACGATCTCTTTTCGCTTCGTTTCGTCTCTACGTCATCAACTAGTACCGGCCCTTAGCCAGTCATTCTCCGGGCTAGGAGGCTGACTCGACTCTGTTATTATCTTCTGTATCTCCGAGAGCAGCAGGAGCATCATGAGCCCTTTGGAGCTGACTCTCTATGTAGGGAAGCGCCTCATTAAAGTCCGCTTCCTCGTGCCCATATAGATACTAATCCATTGTTCAATGAGCCTGCCCGCCCTCTGGCTTTACTGTTAAGCTAGGTTAAGGAGTTAGCAGATCTCGGGATGCCCCTCAGACCCGCCATATGCTAACCTCAGGCCAACCTCTTCCCAACTCCCAAAAACTACGGAAGGCTAAAACTAATTTCCCCCAGCCAAGTGAGCCTCCACAAACTTCCTCGACAAATCCGGGCCAGATAACTGCGACGCTTCGCGCTTCGTAGGCTTTGAGATGATTCGGTTGGCGTCTCTACCGAATTCCGTGGATCAAGCCGTTTTGGGGTACCCCGTTCATACCTTGTGGTGGTTTTGATTTTCTTTCTCCTTTTTATGCTAGTAGTCCCTCCAGCCGTTGTGGATGCTTTGGACTTCATCACCCCAGCCTTGGCCCAAGCCTGTTGTTGCGTCTTTACTATCTCTGTCTGGGTTGAGACTCCTACTCGGGAAGCTCTCGTCTGCATTTGGGTATCAGCCAGTATATATATCCGCGGACTGTGGGTTGGAGATGGGATAGAGGCGAGGGGTCATGGACGGCAACTCTAGCATTTCGCTGCTTTCAGGTCTTTCTATGAATCCTTGTTTCATCGGATCTAATCCACTCGGACGAGAGAATTCCGGAAGCAACGGGTGGCTTGTCGATTCTGCAGTAGATGGTGAAAGTCAACCGAATCTGTAAGCACTCCCTTTGTTGACCGAGCTGCCTTCCTGCGGGGGCCAAAAGGTTTTTGTTCCTCCCAAAGCCCCGGTCCAGTAGACACTTAAGCCTGGTTTTTAAGCCATCTTAGGTTCGGTTTCCCTATTGAGCCTACCGCTCCGGAGGGGCATCGGCTTACCTGTGCTACATAATGTGGAATTGGATTTCCTTTGTGATTCACAAATTCCTTCACGGGCAGCTTTTCTTTGTTCTAAAGAAACCATCTCTACCTCTTCCCACCGTCAGGGACCCAACGTCGCCAATTGCCCAGGCCATGACCTCACCAGCACACGCGCAAATAGAAGTGCAACAACAACTAGCAGCTACAAGATATTCACTTTCCCCGAAAGCGCGTATATTTGAGAGGCATATCCGTATACAGAACGGCCATATTCACTAGGATGTCTACTCGTGCCTTTGCGGAGCCAAAGTGCGTGATTCCAAAATCGCCAGTCTCGGGGGCAAAGTGACTGACCACCCTCAAGAGGGATCATCGCATCCAAGATCTCGTTTCGAAACATCGACGAAGGCCCACCGAAAATAAAGGTTCGCCTTAAAGGCCCCACCGATAGCTCGGCGAATCAGTTTCTTGGGTCCCTAGATGACCCGCCAAAGGCAGTCCCCCGAAGGGATGTCGCTGCAGTGCTGAATGCCGAGAGTCGCCTTGGGGGTGTTATCAAGGGGGATTCGAAAGGAAGCTTGACAACCTCCAAAATCGAGGACGTGACGAAAAATCTCGAGGGTCTACGAGATGAGATCCCTCTCTTCGACCGTGAGTGCTATTTCAAAGCGGCGTCTATCCCCCGCGCTCGTAAGGACCGTATGAATCGAGCGAATTCTGGATGCTCCCAGTCCCATCCCCGAATGCGACTCCCTCACAGCTCCCGCCTGCCGACGGCTGGACCAGGAGCCAAGCGATATAGGAGAGAAGAGCTACATAACCAGGATAGAGCTCCCTTCACAGTTAAACGCCACGAGTACCACCAGGAGTTTCAACGCGCAATGAGAGACCCAAAGAACGATGTACTCCGTAAACTCGAGCGATCAGCCTATGAGTCAACAATCAGGGACACAACGCATATCAGCAAACCTATCAAGTTGACTACTATTAGAGCGCTTGCAGCTGATAGAGGCATTCGGCGAGCCGCACTTCAGCATGCTTTGCGATCCTTTGCGGCGAATGAGGAGCAAAACTATTCTGGGGAGTTAGTCTACCGCCACATCCCACTATTACAGCCGATACAGCCTACGCCAGCGAGAACCCAACCTACTGCAGATTTGCCCAACCCGCCCAGATTGGATCACTTTAAGTATACACAAAGTGTAGTAAGGCTTCAGGATGAACAGGGATGGCTGGCTAACATGGTTGAGAGCGAACAACGAGTCCAGGGTAACACGCCAGAGATATGTGGGGTTGGTCTCTCTTCAGGAGCACAGCTTCAAATAGTCCCAGTCTTTAGGGGAAAATTGGATAGTCGCAGGAGACAGCTGTTTATAATTCGGACAGCCCTGAGGTATGAACTCACGGAGGAGGATATCTTTCGCGCAGCCTCGGCGGATCACAGTGGCCAGGCGAGCCCAGAGAGACTAGTGACACTCTTCCGGAGCCGGCAGACTAAGGAACACCTAGGTCGTTTCTTTAAGGCATTCCAGCTGGGTATAGACTCCATACAGAGGCCCGACAGACAGCAGAAAGTAGATGTGTTCCTGGGGGCAGATCAAGATATGGTGGACACTCCACTCTCGGAGTCAGACAGAATCGCCTTGTGGGATCTTGCAAGAGCTCCCGCATCTCCACCATGTAAGGAGGCCCGAGTGCACGAGATGGCAGCTTTTAGAGCTGGCCGGCAATACTCTCGAATAAAGGACTGCCTGAACCCAGCTAACCAGACCGTCTTCGAGAGGGCTATCAAGGAACACAACCGCACGATGCGAGTAACTCTCCTCGAGACTCAAGATGCGATAGCAAAGTTATTCCCCAGTCTCGCAGCAGCTCATTTCTTAACTCTCAGGGACATCGCTAGGTCAATGCCCCCAGCACAAGGGCCTACGGTGATGGAGAGCGATATGACCATGATCGCTGAACGTCTCGAAGCAGAAGTGTGTCGAGAGAACCACGAGGACAAGCGCGAATCAGGACTAGACTATGCGGAGCTCTGGTCTTCCGCAGATCACATCCTACTTAGTGAAAGGGGAAAAACCTACTTCTCAATAGAGCGTTGGCCCCCTAAACCCCCCGCCACCGAAGCCAACCGAACGGGCCCCACGCAGCGCTGCTAGCTACACGGGCCTTAACCCCCAGGACCTAAGGCCAAGCTTCAGTCTTCCCCTGGGGAGATTGGGCCGGTAAGCGTTCCGGGGGTTGTAGAGGTGACCCCTTGAAGTAGGTGATCGGGCCAAGTATAGGTACCGGAACGGGCGTGAGTAGGACCAAAGGCAAACCAGCCCCTGGGGTATCAGCGAACCAGAAGAGAATATGAGCTTTATATTTAGCTAGGACTCGTCGAGAGGATAGATAGCTTCAGGATAGTAGTACGCTATTAGTTTATGAATTTAATCTAAAGGAATGTTGAGTAGTTATTCTACTATCCACAATTTCGTATCTCAAATTTTAGCGTCGAGAAGTAGTCATAGGATAGGTTTATTTCATCTACAGCGCCACCAGCCCCCAAGGCAATTTGCCATAATCCGTAGAGCAAATCGTAGAAACCTCAACCCTACACTACTAAAGAATACATAACTTTAAGATATCCCAACTACTCCCCGACAAAGACTGGGGGAACTCACCCTCACAAATCCGGCGGTAATCAAATAAACACCACAGTCCTAACCACTCTACACAGAAAAAAAAACTCAAACCTAATCCAGCATCGCCGAATATCCCGTTAGGTCAACACCGTGAACAATGTTAAGCCTCGACAGCAGTTCCACTACAAACAAAGAGGCCCTAAAATCTCTCCAGGTAAATTTCTTACCAGCCTCTTCTCCCCCAACGCGTAATCCCCCTGCCATATCCCCGAACACGACTAGCTCCCGAAGTCTGATCTGGAAGGCGCAGCGGAGGAGGCGAAACTGCCTCTACTGGTAAACCAATTGCGGAAAGAACACTGGTATCAATCTCTTGGTTAAGGATAGATGCTGGGGCAGATGTTTCAGAACCCCACTGCACCTGGCTCGGTGTGAATGCCAGCAAGGGGATAGGGGACCGCAAGTCGACGGAAATCAAGGGGTTCAATGGTGCCGACAGAAGTGGCGGGGTCAAAATACTGCCTGCCTGAGAGATTTGGGGAACCACAGGGCTAGGAGAGGGCAAGAGAGCAGAAAGTAGAGAGATTATAGGAGCTAACAAGAACGGCGGAGCTAGGATCCCGCCTGTCTGGGAGGGCTGGAGAACCGCGAGGCTTGTAGATGGCGGGATAGTAGGAACAAAAGAAGAGAGCGGCACCGACAAAGACGGAATACCGCTTGCTCGAAGAACTTGAGAAGCTATAAGACTAGGAGACGGTAAGATGGTAGAAAGCAAAGAACCTAGCGGAACTGATAATAATGGTAGGGTTGAGATATCGCTACTTTGGGATATCTGCGAGCTGGAGGGTAGAGCTGGGCCTGTAGCTAACCGGGAGGTTGTTCCTAGGAGCGAAATACCAGAAGTTGGGCAAAAGCAACCCTGTGTACAATCCGCGCACGCCCGGCCAATTCCACAAGGGCAGCCGGCCGCCGGGGTAAGTGCAGGAGGACAAAACCACCCATCGGCACAGTCCCGGCATTCAAAACCCCTACCTGGGCAAGGGCCACCACTCGCTGAGGAATCGGCACGAGAAGGTGTCACTGAAACCAACGGGGCTGTCGAACTGCCCGACCAACGCACTGTGGCAGAACTACCCTCGCGGGACTCCATCAAATTCGTTCCAACCGGCGGGCAGAACCATCCGCTCGCGCAACTAGCACACAGATAGCCCATCCCACAGCCATATAGCTTCGGCGGAATCCATTCAGGAGGAGGGCAGAACCACCCACTAGGACATTCTGGACACAGCCACCCCGTTCCAAACGGACAAGAACGGGCTAGGTCACTTGGATCAAGGCGGGGAATCTCCTCTGAAGTTGAATTTGCTGAAACTAGGCTGATCGACGTGGAAGCCACTGAGGAGCCGGGGGATGCACCGCTGCATATCGATGGGAGTACAGTTCTCTCCGCTGTAATAGTGACACTCACAGTAACAAGCACTGTCGCGATAGAGATACTCCGCGATGTCCCGCAGTTGTTACATGACCCATACAAGACAACCTTGGTTGGAGTGGTTGCAGCATAGCATGGACATGAATCTCCCAGTGTAATTCCCGTGCCGGGTAGCCCTAACGACGTTACCGCAGAGATACCTACCCCGGGGTTCGGCTCGGTGCTAGCTTTTGCTAATACGCTTTGTGTTTCCGATGCCGAATCGCTCGGGGAAGTAGGGTTGCTAGCGAGAGTAGTACCGCTTGTACTAAATTCACCAGAAACTTGTGGAGTATTGCTCGGCGAGGTCGACGCCGAGACGCCGGAGTCCCCAGTGCATGTCAAGCAGGGCGCAGTAACCAACGAGGTTGATTCCGAAACGATCGAGGCACTAGTGCATGTCGAGCAGGGTATAGTGGTCGCGGTAGTCGTCGAGGCTAGTATTGAGGTGGTCGAGCTTCCAGTGCATGTTAGGCAAGGCGTGGTCGCCATCGAGATTGATGCTGAGATGGTCGAAGTTCCAGCGCATGTAATGCAGGGAGCAGTCCTCGATACTCCTAAACCACTTAACGCAGCTGCCATACTACTTACGCCTCCCGGCGCAGCAAGGAATGTAGAAATGCCGTTGCGAATACCACCACTGCAAGCATCACACGCTCCAGGCACAGAAATAAAGCCCGAGACCTTCGGTATTAAACCAAATAGTCCAACAACATCCGGTAAAACCGCACTTAAAGTCGCACAAGCATCACAGACAAAATCATGAATAACACTCGGTACAGAAACTCCCTCTTTGCGGTCTAATCCCTCTTGACTATATATTAGGAGTAAGATAATATTAGCCCATACGATGGTTCTCAACAGCAGCAATAGTAAAACGCATCGGTTAAGGCACTAGCACACTTACCCCCACCTGAACTTGAAATTTATTGTCCCGGGATCATCCCGCTTGTTGATAGAAGGATAGTCGGAATGCTCCAGTGAGGGGCTGTGGTTCCATTTAGCAGTCTGCCCGTCTATCCGATGCTCTAAAGTCCGAGTGACTGTTGCCTGCCAAAGGAGCGCGAAGGTGATGGAGGCGAGGAGGATGTTGGGTGGGGTAAGTGGCATGAAAAGGTGGCTCCAGTGGGGATACATGGGCTTGCCAAAGGGATGAGATGGAACGGCCTATGAGAGCGCTTCAATGAGTTGCAATCGAGGCAGCACAGATTTGATGAACCCCTAGTTGGACGTGGATGTAGAACAAGACAGAAGAGATACTTCCGACGAGAACGAATTGTATGACCGAGGAAACTTGTTTTCGAAGCTTCTAGGTTGTGCCTGCTAGAAACATTGAAAATATTTCCTATAATCGAAGGAGGCCAGTACAGGATAACGGCAATACTAACCAAGCCTTTGGGGCCTCCCTCCGCCCCATTCTACATACTTAATGCCAGTAACCGGCGGAAATTTTGGAAGTATTGCTATGCTATGTACGGAGTATTGCATGCCTTTCATATCGAAATGTCCAACAATACCCTATTAATTTGCTCGCAGAATGCCAGCAGTGAAAAGTTTGCAGGGGCTCAGCACTTGTCACGGAATAGATCAGCTGGATGTAGAGATTGAGCCATACGGAAGCCATTCTTCATTTTATGACGTCTCGGCTGATGGGTTATCCTTTACAGGCAGCAGCCCCGCAGAATCTAACCCCTTTTCAAAGTGAACATCAATCAGTCCTAGTATCTCTTGCCCTCCCTAAGAACATCACCATACTCCTCCAATGGACTCCGGATGAGTTTTGTCTCTTTCCAGAGGTTAGGAGTGAGAAAGCCATAGGTATTTCCAACAGCCGCAAAGGTGGCCTTAAGTGTGTTTTCGAGAGTCTTTGTGGAACCTGACGAGGCGGTATAGACATCAGACACACCAGCGAGCTGTAGAAGACGTTTGACCGCAGGTGACGCGACGAGGCCAGTACCTCGAGGGGCAGGAATGAGCTATGCTTCCGGTCAGATCCCGAAGACGCACTATTTGGCCACGACTCATGGCTTACCCTGACAGTAACGCTACCGCATTTCCCACTCTCCTTAGTGGTCAAAGAATGTGGATCGCCCAAAGATGTGCCCCAGTAGCCCCTCCGGATCGGCAACACACTAAGTTTCGCGATGATGATAGCAGCACGGATAGCAGTAGCAACTTCCTTGGAAGTCTTGATCCCAAGACCAACGTGGCCATCAGAATCTCCGATAACGACAATAGCTTTGAATCGAGTTCGCTGACCAGCACGAGTTTGCTTCTGGACAGGCTTGATCTGTAAATGGTACCTATGTTAGCGGGGAATCAGGGTAATAGAACTCCATCTCGACTAGCGAATTCCGAAATTTGTGTATATACCTTCATAACCTCGTCTTTCAGTTTCGGTAGAAACCAATCGACAATTTGGTACTCCTTGATAGGCAGAGAGTGAAGGTAGATCTCTTCCATGCTCTTGATCTTCCCAGCCTTCACTAATCTCCCGAGCTTGGTCACCGGCTGCCATTCCTTCTCCTCATTTTTGCCAGCTCCGCGACGTGGGCCCCTCCGCCCGCGACCTCGTCCACGGTCGCCGCCGCGATCACCGCCACGTGCGCCAAAGCCTCCTCCACGAGCACCACCGCCTCGGGATGCGTCAGCCATGATTGTGTTGAGAGTTTATCTACTTAGTAGTCCGGTTTTGTCGTTCGTTGACGTGTTGGAAATTCAGTTGGTTATTGTGGGTCACTTTGGAATGGTGGATGACTAAGAAGGCAGTCCCGTAAGCGATATTAGGGCAATATTATAACGAAACCCTATCAGATCAGATCAGCATCATTTTCCCCCCGAACTTCAAGCCAATGTCCTGAAATGGGAACTGCGGGCATACCTAGTTGTACTTGTAGCCTACTCATAGTATCTAAATTCTACTATCATACATCAGTTTAACCCTCAACACTCGCTAGCTATCCCAGTCCCCGCTCTCCTCTAGAATATTGTACAGAATGATGACAGCAAGTGATTTCACCGAGTCAAAGCTGCTCAAATTCGGAGGTCATGCCTTCTCCACATCTGCAATCGTTTCGCCCTGCTCTTGCTTTTCTAGCTCCTTTTGCCTTTCCTCCTCCTCCGGGGTCATTGTCCGCAACTGGAGTGCATGTATGCCCCCAGGTCGTTCCATCTCCTCTTTGAGAAGGCTATATACTATCCGATGTCTCGCTGGCTGCATCTTTGATCTGAAAGCTTCGGAAGTAATGATAAGTCTGCAATAATCAATGACACGACCACGGCACGAATCACAGGGGCTTTGCGAGCTTCAAGGTACCTGAAATGTGTTTCGTTTGACGTGCTATCCTTCATAGCCTGGTGGTGAGAATGGAGGCTAGAGTCATTACAAATGTCGAGAGTTGACGGCTTGAGAGCTTCGACGATCTACTCGTTACAATTTCATTAGTAACACAAGGTGTTCTCCGAAAAGACTTGCCTTACAGCATACCTTCGCCCTTATGGCATCTTCGACGGGTGTGCGCGATGCCGTAGTTGACATTGGACGCTGTGCGAGTCGATAAATAGATCTTCGAATCATTGCTCAAGGGTGGCTCGTTGAGCTACGAGTCCTGAAAACCGTGTCTCGGGGCAATCGAGCTTCGGCAAATTCCGAACCCGCGATCAAGGTTTCGAGACCGAACAACAGCCATAGAATAATATATACAGCAAGTCATCTTCTTGAGATGCTCACCCTCTCAGCGGCTAGCACTACTCTGTCGCGCCCCCGCAATATCCAGCTGAGTTGGAGGACTTTTAAAATCTCCCAGTCCTTAAGAACAATATGCACATTGCCGAGGATACCTATACTTGAAGCCATTGCCGGCCACGACCCAAAGAGCACGGCGGTCGTTCAACCCTCAGCGGGCCACAGGTTCACATACGGCGAACTACTCCGCGATGTAGCACTCGCCAAGGATAGATTGAGCACGTCCGCCAAAGGAGGCAGCCTTAATGGCAAGGCAGTTTGTTTTATGATGGAGAGGTCGTATGATTATGTAGGTGCGCAAAGAAATATACACTTCTTCAATCCTATTCACGCACTAATTACACGCGGTAATCTAGTAACACTATTATCGATTCTCGCCAACCAGTCCATAGCCGTGCCTCTTTCGGCGACATTGCCGGTTACCGAACTCAGATATCTTCTCCAGAAATGTCAAGCCTCTATATTCCTTTGTGAGGAGGGTTTGGCCCCAAAAGGGCTGGACACAGTCTCGGTCGAGAGCTTTATCGAAAAGTCCGAAGGTAGCCCCATTGTGAACGATGTAAAGTGGGACGATGCAACTAAAATTGAAGGGGGTATCATGCTCTTTACTTCCGGGACAACAAGCAGGCCGGTATGGTAAACACATCCAACAGGACCCTATCGGCTCGCTTACTTTCCCGCAGAAAGGCGTCTTGCTCCCTCAATCTGTCCTCGCTGCTCAATGCCAATCTCTCATACACGCTTGGAAGTATACGCGAGATGACTACTTACTCCATATTCTACCACTCCATCACATCCATGGAATCCTTAATGCTCTGTTGGTCCCCCTTTTTGCCGGATCAAGTGTCGAATTCATGAGTACCTTCAATTCCACTGCAGTTTGGGAAAGATTGGCTACCTCGTATCTCCCCACAGCCAAGCGGAAAACCAGCTACAAGGAAAGGGTAACATTCCTTACTGCTGTGCCTACTATGTATAGTCACCTCCTATCTAGATATCAGGAGCTTCCCCCGGCTATACGCTCTGCAGCAAAGGAGGCACTTTCCCCCAAAAACCTTCGACTGAACATATCCGGTTCAGCAGCACTTCCTACGCCACTTAAATCCTCCTGGACAGAGCTTAGCTGCGGCAACGCTCTCCTCGAGAGATATGGTATGACAGAAGTGGGGATGGCACTGAGCTGCGGTCTCGACTTTAAAGACCGCGTCGATGGGAGTGTGGGGTGGCCGTTACCCTCTGTAGAGGTTAGGCTAGTTGACATAGATACAGGTGAAGTCATCGAACCTGGCCATGAGATCGACAAAAATGGGGGGGAGCGGGAGGGAGAGATCCAATTACGTGGTCCTACAATTTTCAGGGGATACTGGCATAGTCCAGAAGCCTCGGATGAGGCATTCGTTCAAGCAGAAGACGGCAAGGGCAGATGGTTCAAAACAGGCGATATCGCGATACGGAAGCTTGTGGCAGGAACAGGCGAGAGCGAACAAGAATGGGCCAAAGGGCCGATGTATTTTATTAAGGGTCGAAAGAGCGTGGACATTATCAAGATCGGTGGAGAGAAAGTAAGTGCGCTAGAAGTAGAACGGGAACTGCTATCACTGTACGTTCCACCGAGTTTGTCTCGCCTGTTCCTGGAAAATTCACCCGCCGATCGCTAACCCCTTCCAACAGGCCTCAATTTCTTGAGGCAGCCGTAGTTGGCCTCCCTTCAGAAACTTTCGGGCAAATAATTGCAGCAGTTGTAGTCCTCAATCCCAATTATATACACCAAGCCGGATACGCAAAAACAAGAAATGAGATACGGACGTTGCTGAAGGAGAAGCTAGCTCGACACCAGATACCGCAAAAGATAAAAGTAGTAACTCACAGCCTGCCAAAGAATGCTATGGGTAAAGGTGAGTCGGCCATTGGTATACTTCGTAACTGTTCGTTTGCTAAGAGAATCGTAGTTAACAAGAAAACTCTTATAGAGTTGTTTTTCCCATCTCAAACTTAATTCTCAAACGCCTTTTCTATATACGGGGTTAAGAGTACTCGTACTCTACTCCGTACATTACATGTACTCGTACATCGTGTATACCTACTCCGTCTATCATAACTATCTATACAAAGGTTCGCTCAGGTTGGCAGGAATATATTTCAAGGAGCTAATCCCTTTGGGGGGATGGATTTACAGTCCACGTCTATTTCCCACTAAATCCGACCAAACACTCCGTTTGGTAATTTCCATTTTGGGAAGGAATTTGCTGCCTAGCTTGTATCCAATGCGTCTCCTCCATCAGTTCCTGCGTGGCACTAATCGGGTGCCGCACTTGGCCGCATCTACCGCCCGTTCGAATGGTGCGCGCCAAGCCCTCGGCAAATCGCGCCATGGGATTCACATTAGTTCTCCAGACAGAGTACGTAGTACAGAGCACAAACCCAGGATTCAACGTGTATTTTATGCTACCCAGCTCGACGGATTAATCAGAAACCCCCCCGCCGCTGCAGCTCTTCAGATTTGGCCCTCAATATTAGAGCAGTGGCTATCGAACGAGATGAAGTCATGCGGTTTTCTAGAGGGCATCCATTCGCTCTTGGACACGGATCTCTATAAGCTGACGATGCAATGCGCTGTGTTGAACTACTTTCCAGATGTCGGTGAGTTATGATAAGCCGTACTTCGGTAGGGAATCGGTACTAAGATTACTACTCCCAGAGGTCACCTATAATTTCACGAACCGGACTCCGGACATGAAGCTCAGTCGAGCAGCATTTCTCTGGCTGGAAGAACAAATAAACAGTACGGTTTAGCGTTCCTAGGGCCTATCCATCACCAGTAAAACACACACTCACAGCCCTATAGAACTCGGAAACATCACGCTTTCAAGCGAGGAACTAGGTTTTCTTCGAAATGCCTGTCCATATCTCGGCCAGAAATATTTCAATTATCTGTCTAATTTCCGACTAAATCCATCTCAGCAGATTACTATGTCCTTCCACCCTGTAGATGACCACGGCGAAGGCGAATATACTGGTGAAGTTATGCTAGGAGTAAGGGGCCTTTGGGTGGAGACGATCTTATATGAGATTCCGCTGCTGGCACTAACGAGCGAGGCATATTTCAGGTTCTGCGACCAAGATTGGAATTATGACGGTCAGGAAGGTGAGCAAGTCGTTATAAGTAGTCCAACAGTCCCGTCCCTGACAGCCGGTGGAATGTAGAAAGAGCCTTCGGAAAAGCTGTATCATTGATAAAAAGTGGATGCAAATTCTCTGAGTTTGGTACTAGGAGAAGGCGTGATTACCATACGCAAGATTTAGTTATGGAAGGTCTCTGCCGAGCCGCGCGGAGTCTGGCGGATAAAGGCCGGAAGGGGAGACTATTAGGGACAAGTAATGTCCACTTTGCTCAGAAATATGGGATAACTCCGGTAGGAACTGTAGCCCACGAGTGGTTTATGGGTATCGCTGCAGTCACAAATGATTATCCGAACGCCAGCGAGACCGCGTTGCAATGTTGGCTTGGTTGTTTTGATGAGGGAGTAAGTCTAGAGGGTCTACCTGAAAAGTTAAGAGGCTGACAGGAAATTAAGGTGCTAGGAATTGCACTCACAGATACATTTGGGACCCCTGCCTTTCTTGAAGCCTTCAAGAAACCGGTTCGACAGTTCGACACCCCCGAGCGGTACGGACCAGAGGGCCTGGCAGTTGCGGCTGCCTGTACAACGTTACCCATCACCGGCCCATTAAGCGCCAACGATAACCCAAGCAAGGCAAATGGCAAAACCCTAGGCTCGCAGAGAGAGCTAGGCGAGAGGCCGAAAATATATGCAGAAGTATTCACCGGAGTCCGTCAAGACTCAGGAGATCCCGCTAGATTTGTCCGCATGATGCGAGAATTTTATGATGATATTGGAGTAAAGGTGAGTTAACAATTGTAGGTTGGTAGTGCATCGCTGACCCAACGAAGGATAAAAGAACGATTGTCTTCTCCGATTCTCTAAACATTGAGCTGTGCGTGAAGTACATGATTGAAGCTGAAAGCGCTGGCTTCGACTCAACATTCGGTGTTGGGACCTACCTCACAAGTAAGCTCCCTGTACATCTTTGTTAGCACTACTTAAGAGCCATATCGATTCTAGGGTTAACCTTCTGCTTAGATGATTTCATTAACTCCTCCACGGGCAAGAAATCGGCTCCTTTGAATATTGTCATCAAGCTATCGTCGGCAGCCGGGCGCCCGGCGGTCAAGATCAGCGACAGCATTGGAAAGAACACCGGCGACCCGATGGTGGTGGACGAAGTCAAGCAAGTACTTGGTTACGTGGAGAAGGCCTGGGAAGGTGGGAACGAGTCCGCAAGATGGGGCACGGCGGACAATTCGCTTGATCTTGGCATGTGAAGCACACGGGGTGGTCTGTACAGAGAAGGCGGTGCAGCTGAGGGGCTGCATATGCATTCTGCATTGTACACTCCGTTTTGCCCCGTTTTGGAGCAGCCACTCCGCTCTGTATAGTAGCCAATTCATCCTGACTACAGTCAAGTCGCACTGCAAGAATATAGATGGGGTGATGAACTCTACTCTTATAGTGTGATTATTCTTGTAGTAAGAGCCTGGGAGCGGAGTGGAGCCGCGTATTCATATTCTTATAACGAGAGATTCTTGCAAAGCGACTAGACTATATATGTAGCTATTCATATACAGTTGAGTCATGCTGCGAGAATATGGTTGGGGTGATAGACTCTGTTCTTGCAGTGCAATTATTCTTATAACAAGAGCTTAGGATCGGGGTAGAGCCATGTATTCATATTCTTACAACACGATAATTCTTATAATGGGAGAATCTTGCAGCGCAACTTGACTATACATGGCTCCACCCCGATTCCGGGCTCTTACTATAAGAATGGGGTCCATCACCCCATCTATATTCTTGCAGTGCGACTCGACTGTAGTCATATAGGATGAAGTGGCTAGTGGCTACTATACAGAACGGAGTGGCCGCCTAAAACGGAGTGGCCGCCCCAAATGGCGGAGTGTACAAACCGACACCCTTCTGCATTCTGTCCATTCTAATTATGGGTCAATTGTGTGGCCCCGTTGTTTTCGGCCCCGTTTGTGAACTTGTGTGAACGATTTCACCCAATTCCTTTGAAGCGCTAGCCGTATCGGTTCCGATACATAACTGCGGCTGGGGATTTAGCGACAAGGAGGCATCAGCCATCTGCCATCAGCCCTCATTTCTTCCACGAACACTTTGCAACCACCACTTCCCTTCTTACCACGCTCAGTATTATCTCTGCGCGTCGCCCTTCCACTCATTTTTAACCAGTCTTTCGAACAGCCAGGTCGTCCCAATAATCTAGACAGTGACAGTGGAGGAGAGCTTACAAAATGAGTGTGAGTAGCCACGTCCGTCCTGTTCATCAGTCCTGTTAATATCCATCACTGTGGACTTTCCAATTGAGTCCCCGAGAGCGGTCCCTATTCGAACATTTACAACTGATTATCATGCTGACTGATTCGCGGACTGGAACAGTACGGGTCAGTCGCTTCTGTTCCTACACCTTTCTCCATCGCTCGGAAAACATGATCTATCATGCTCAGCTAGACATCACAGGTTCCCGCCTGTGGTAAAGCAGATTACGTTAAGGGAGATGTGCTGATAGCTTTACTCGATAGCTACAATAATTCTGGACGAGAACCCAACCCGTACAATCAGCACGGAGGACACGGGTATGGAAATCGATATGACGAGAGAGGATATGGTCAGTTTCTCAGTCCCACGGTGTCCCTCAAGTCCGTTTCTTGGGACTAATTGGTGATTGGTATCGCAGGGGGCAACGATGTCGAGATGGCTCCACTAAACGGTCAGACTGGTGGCCAAATATTAGCCAGAGATCCCAATGCTATACTCAATGAATGCAGAGAGATCGACAGAGGCATCGATTCTATCGAGAACAATCTCGAGCGCCTTAAGTTCCTTCAAATTAGGTCCCTCGACGATCCTGATGCAAGCCAGAACACTGCTACCAACCGTGAACTAGATGCACTCAGCTCCGAAACGATGACTCTCTATCGCAACTTCGCTCAACGCATAAAGACGGTGAAATCACAACCTGACTCGGGCAGCCCTCGTAATGCTCCACAAGTCGGTAAAATCGATCGAAAACTGAAGGCTGCCATCAACCAATACCAGAATGTGGAGGCGGATTTCCGAAAGAAACTTCAGGCTCAAATGGAGAGACAATATAGGATTGTTAGACCGGATGCTAGTGATGCTGAAGTCCGAGAAGCCTGCTCGGACACGTCAAACCAGCAAGTTTTTAGCCAAGCAGTAAGTATCCTACCTCCTTAATTGCGTAGTTGAGTATGTCTAATGAGCTTCGTTTGCAGCTGCTTCAAAGCGACCGCCGTGGCCAGGCACAGTCGGCCCTCCGTGCTGTTGAGAGCAGACACCAAGCTATCCAGAAGATTGAACAACAGATGATTGAACTTGCGCAGTTGTTCCAAGATATGGAGGCTATGGTTGTAACTCAAGACAACACCGTTGTGGTTATTGAGGAGCAAGGTAGAGAGACAGCAGAGAATGTTGACAAGGCCAACGTGGAGATCAATGGCGCGATCGAGAAAGCAAGAAGCCGAAACCGGAAGAAGTGGTGGTGTGCGCTCGTCATCCGTACGTGAACCATCTCTGGAACCCTGTGTATGTTGCTCCCCGGCTAATATTAGGTACACTTAGTCCTCATCGTCATTGTTATCATTGTTATTGTGGTCATTACCCAGGTGATCAACAAAAAGAAATAGTCTCAAAGAACCGGATAGTTTCCCCATGCACGTTCAATCTATCAAGCACGAATGTTGCAGAGGGTGTTGGGGAACATCGGTAGTCCCATGACTAGTAGAATAGTTTCCCGACATCTTACTTTTCATTGGGTTTCACTGCAAAAGCGTATGCAATTCGCAATGATGACCTCGCTAGGCTCGGGCATATTTCCTGCAGCTTGCTTCTCTTCAAAGGCAGTTGTACAGTATCTCTTGCACCATTCACCGCGCCAAGAACAGCCACTGTTGGCCTTTTCATTTATCTCTTTTTCACAACTTGCATCACACTTCCATTCATTGTTGGATCACACCTCCTTGGTGCTTTCTGTGATTTTCCTGTGTATTCCCCTGTTATTGCTCGCCCTGTTCCCTCCTTACACTCGGCGGGTTTGCTTTTTCGTTGCTGTCCACTGCTTTTTGTACTTCGTTTTGACAAAATAGTACCTTTAATAATGTAAATCTGGTATTTTGTGATAGCGGAAAGCTCTCCAAACGGGGTAGTGGCAACGGTTTCTGACCCTACCGGAGCCACCCGGGCACAAGCACAGTCCCGTCCCCAGGTGATGCTAATGCGCCTCAAATAGCTTTGCTAGATCATCACGCAGCTTACCTAGATAGGGTACAGTCCCATAACATGTCTCATTAAGAGTCGATATTATTGCTAATGACATCCCATCCTCCTGCACCTCCACCTCTGCACGCCGATCACGCAGATACCCCCAACACAATGACTCACTGGAGAACCTCATAACCACCCCTCTGCCCATCACTTACCAGTTGGAACTTCCCCCACAATTTCCCTCCGCCACTTAGTATGGCCCCTTTAGCCACATTTGTTCGGACGGACCAGAAGTAACATCATTAAAATTCTCTGTTGCAAAATTCTCCTCTCTCTTAGAATCGAATCTCCAAAGCGTAACCCCACGCACGAAAGATAAAAATCTCATTAATATTAACACATAAAGCACGTTTAAAAAAAACTACTTTCTACAGGTGTACTACAGCACAAGCACGGTATGAAGGTTGCATGAGCATAGTGTTACATCGGAGGTTTATCGTAACAGTTAGCATTTGTATGTGCATGCGCCTAGTATATGGACATTCAAATAACGAATTCCTTTAGTTTTCTGCTGTGAGGCCCAAGGTACCGTGCAGCCCCACATGACGCACTTTCACGATGCTGGGTGCACAATCACTAAATAATTATGCTAGCAACCTTGTGCATTCCTAACTACATCTCCACCCGAACACCACGCGCTCTCTTAGGACGCAACAGACACCTACGTTTGCTGTGTAGTGTCCTTTGCCCTCCCCCAGCCAGCATGATTGGGTGGTATGGATGTGCTCCCCGAGCTTCGTGTGTAAAGTATGGACTTTGTTAAGCAGTTTTATGGGAAATACAGGTACCGATTGAGGCTTTCGCAACACCCAATTCTCACTCAGAGTGTGACATCTGCGGTTTGTGCATCTAATCGACTTATTACCTTGTTTCTGGATACGAGTGCGCACAACACCGACTAATAGATACTTGACCGGCTCAGGTCCTCTTTGTGACTGGCGATGCTTTAGCCCAGCAGGCGGTAGAGAAAGCCGGTTTAGAGAACCATAATTTCGCTCGCAGCGGACGTATGGCAGCCTATGGTGGTGGTATAGTTGCTCCTCAAACACTCAACCCGCATTCACACCGCACCTACTAACGTTGTCTTTCCTAGTCCTCTTCGGGCCTGTTGCTACAACTTGGTTCAAATTTCTCCAACACAAAGTGCGCCTTCCAAACAGGAAAGCTGAGATTATTGCTCGCGTTGCGGTCGATCAATGTCTCTTTGCGCCCACTAATCTATTTGTGTTCCTGAGCACCATGGCTTTTATGGAGGGTTCAGACCCCAAAAAGAAGCTCGAAAAGACCTACAAAGTGGCATTGATGAAGAATTGGACTGTCTGGCCTTTTGTGCAGCTCACCAACTTCGGGCTCGTCCCATTGGAACACAGGGTCATGTTTGTCAATGTGATCGCCTTGGGTGGGTTTTAGACATAACTATTTCATCTCGAAGGGTCACTGACAGATGCATTTAGCTTGGAATTGTTACCTGAGCCACCTCAACGGCCAAAAGTAATGGCACAGTGTCGGATGCGCCGGGGAACTGTCCGTGGACGTTTCTCTTCTTGCAGTACCAGGAGACGGTACTAGTGCAAAATAGGTTTGTAATCGGCTGTTGTCTGGCCTGTGTGTTTTGTAGCCTTGCTTGGCGCGCACCTTAGAGATAGATACCATAGAGCTTTCCAAAGTATATCCGATTCGTTTCTGTAGTGGCTGTTTTCGGGCTCGAATCGAAAGCAGAGGCGGCCATCCGCCGCCTTAAATACTAGCAACTCATCAACGCGGCTTCCAAGAGCAGCGACTGAGGCGCTCGATTCCTTGGCATCCATCTAAATTTCGAAACTCAACAGCTGTCAGGACGGTCCAGAACTGTCTACAGCCAACATCTCGAAACCAATACCAGAATTCCTTTGCCAGGAGCAAAGTCGCGTGTTCTTACTTGTTTTTGTTTTTCCTAGCTAATCCTTTCCTTCGGGGTTTGGCCTCCTGGTCTCTTCACCTGTTCTCCGTCTTGGCTTTCCTGAAGAAGGGACAACCCCTCATCTCACCTTGACATCGTTTGCCCATCACCATAGACATGGCAACGCAGACAGCCGCTGCGGCCTTCAACGGCTCGGGCAAGCCCAACTCCCCTGTCCCACTTGACACCATTCCAATCTCCCCCCCTCCGGGCAACTCGGGCGGCAATAACGAGAACGCCGATCCAAAGAAGGACGGGCAGCAGCTAGAACAGATCACTGTGTTTCACGATGCCGAAAATTTCAATGTCAAGCATCCCCTCATGCATAAATGGACCCTTTGGTTTACGAAACCTCCGAGCGGCAAGGTATGTCTACTCTCATGGGCTGTAATGTACAAACGCTAACAACAGCGCGCAAGGCCGATAACTGGAACGACCTACTGAAAGATGTAGTAACATTTGACTCTGTAGAGGAATTCTGGGGTATCTATGTATGCATCCCACCCACACCTCTCCTTATACCCGTAACTAACACCACTTCCCAGAACAATATCACCCCAACCTCCGAACTCGCTCTGAAATCGGACTACCACCTCTTCAAAGAAGGTGTTCGCCCCGAATGGGAAGATATCCAAAACAAACATGGCGGCAAGTGGGCCTACCAATTCAAAGATAAACGTAGTGTCCCCATTGACGAACTCTGGCTCCACGTCATGCTCGCCGCCATTGGCGAAACCCTTGAAAACAGCGATGACGGTGAAGTCATGGGTGTCGTCGTCAATGTTCGCAAAGGCTTCTACCGCATCGGCCTATGGACGCGAACAACCGGTAAACCCATATCTGGTGGCGGAGACAGCGACAATGCTGGCGGGAAAGGAAGGAATGCGGAGAAGGGTAAAGAAGTACTGATGGGCATCGGCCGAAGGTTTAGGGAGGTCCTGAGGTTGAGAGACAACGAGGTGGTAGAGTTCTCGGGTCACATTGACAGTCAGCACGCCGGGAGTAGTAGAGCAAAGGCTAAATTTACAGTATAGTGTTGATGGTGGAAGCAAATCAGGGTGGGGCTCTCTGACGATGATTTTTTTCTCTCTCTCTACGGCACGAGCGAGAATATTAAAAGTAATGCGACGGTGGTAGCATTACAACGACGGTGAAAAACAACATTTGCTAGCCTTTCCTCCAAATGTATCCCGCCTTGTTCTCTTCCTTCATAGCCTCTCTTGTTTTCTCTCTCTGGGGGGCGTCTAAGGTCAAGTTCTTTCTCCCAGAAAGGAAAGTCATCATGAAGTCACAATGAAATATACCTTGCAGAGCGAGAGATTTCCATGAGGCGCTTTATTACGCCTGACGCGGGGAACGGAGATATATCATTGCACCAAGGGAAAAAGGTCATGGAAAATGGCCGCCTGTCTGATGTGGTGCGGATTCATATTCGTATTCTTCCCCAACTGCCGCTCTTCAATTAGAGAGCACCGCTTCACTAATTACGCTCTGCCTCGACGCTTGCTTGCTACTGGATCTATAAAGAATTGTATCTATTTGCCCTTCTATTATACACTCCCTTACCACACACTTTATCGCCGTACAGTTGGCAGTCCTCTTTACATTGTTTTAGTGCGATAAATCCCCCCGGAACCATGTGCTGTGAAAGTCGCACACCTTGTTTTTGGGTCTTAGACCCTAGCCGGAGGAGCTATTACCTCGTGGTACCGACTGCCCCCCCGCGGCAGCATTGTAATCTCCTATTCCTGAAAGAATAGCCCCGGCTTCCCCCAGATCTTGAAGAGATGTCTTTTGTTTCTCTCCTATTGAAAGACCCACGTAAAATAAGTAGCCAAGGGCCGCTGAGACGCCTGCCGCAATAGCAACAACAACTTGGGGCTCCGGCGCCCAGCTTAGACCACTACCATTGCTGCCAGGCTCTGGATATTTCGCCTGAGAGTCGCCAGTTGTATAATTTGATCGGTTCGTTTTGGGTAGGTGTTGCGCTAGGGGGAGTGAATCTGCGATACTCTCAAGCAGCAAGCTGCCAACCTGAGAAAACCCACGTTTCTCCGGCGTCACCCACGGGAGGACGGTATAGTGCAGAGCTCTGCTATCCTCTCGTCCTTGCAGGCTTGATTTCTGATTGGCTATTCGGAAGTCATGAATAGTGATGGGGCATCCAAGGAAACGACCGCGGAGATCATCAACGTAACCACATAACTTCGCGTACTTGCTTCGCATTGTATCCGCGAGCCATGACTGCGGGAGATCAGGATAGAGGAAAAGGGCGAGATAGCCCAACACTAGGCAGTCTAGGCTGGAGATCTGTTTATCCGAGAAGAAGAAGCGCTTTTCGTCTAAGAGTTCTTGCAATGGTTCTAGAACGGAGGTCATTAATGCATCCAGTCGAAATTGGCTTGCATGTACAGGCTGGGTGAGCACAGTCGTCACGGTTTCCTTGGGACGCTTGAGACTTTGCGGGATTTGTGCTGCTGCAGAAGTTGCTGCAGAGGCAGCTGCAGAAGCAGAGGCTTGAGAAGTCCCTTCTTCATTTGGTGAGTCTACATCCAGCGCTGAGAGGCCTAGATGCTCTGTTCGCGCCTTGGCAGCGGAGCGGAGTTTAGGTGGGGTGAAATATTGGATCGGCCACGGCAGTATGGTGGAATAGAGTGGACGGGTGACGGCTTGGTAGTTCTTGCTGGAGACAAAGAGCGAGATATCCAAGAGGGACCGGCCGTTAGCCTCGACCAATGATGAGAAGCTAGAGACATAGCATTAGAACCGGACCTAGATTGAAGGTCTGAGGTTGGAGCTTTGGGGGTTGGTGTGGAAAGGCGAAAAGGGTGAAGCTCTCACGCTGTGCAATCAGCTTGAGCATCTCGGCTAAGGCCAGCGTCGAGATCCCATTCTTTGTCAATTTCCCTTAGATAGTCGACTATATTCCTGAACCCTAGAATCCATGTAGAACCGTGACGGAGTGAGGGCAGCTCTTCTATGGGGAGCCACCAGAGACACGCATCAGCGAATCGCCTCCCTTGCATATAGGCAAAATCGCAGTTGAGCAATATCAAAGCACCTGCCGGATGGGGCGCTCACTTGTCTGGCTCAACGCCAACCCATCGCCTGCTATCAGGACCCACTGGTCCCGTGGCACCACATGCGTCAAATATGCTATTGCAGCAAGGCATCGTGGGTCGATGGAGGGCAAGGTGAACGCCGGACCCCAGACGTGAAGCTCCAGGATCATGATCAACTCGAAACAAAAAGGATCGCGGCGGGGCAGGAAGACAGCCTAGGCGATTAGCGCTAAGCCCGACGTCCAGGCCAGCGCAGAGGTGAGAGGATATTCTTTTCTTTTTTTTCTTCTTTTTTTCGACGGGCTCTGGGTGGGCAACTGATGCGTAAAAAGTGCTGGATCGAGAGCGAAGTGGCTGGTGGTGGACGAGTGAGAGTGGGAGATTGGCATAGCAAAGGGTCGCCAAGCGCTGTTTAGTGGGGCTCTGCTGCTGTCTGAGACGCATCGCTCGCCAAACATTGCCTGTGCTGGCCGCCCGTCATCACCATCACCATCGCCCACGGTTCCAACCCAGCGCTGTGTGGTGGCTGCTATGGGGATTCCCCCCCCCCCGTGCTACGTTACACCATGCATTCTCTTGGTCACACACTGTCCCACTCCCACACCTCTGTGCCGTCTCGCTCTTGTGTGCAGAATCTCCATCAATCTCTAACAAACCACCCATGTGGCGCAATCGAGCGACCAAATGGGGCGGCCAGAAAATTAACGAAGGATCCAACTGTCTCACCATCCCCATGAACACCGCCCACACCTTCACCTAGTTGTAATCCTCCCCCACTCTTGCTTGCTCCCCATGTTGGTGTATGTTGTAGATCGGCCTCAAGGTTCTTGATCTGGGGGAAAGGATGCCTGCGCTTGACGGAACCCATCTAAGACGCATGTTGGTCCCGGAATTAATCCTTCGGCAGGCGGTGGAGTTCAGTCCGAGGTTCGTTGGGGACAGGCGCATGTTCGTATTCCGTGCCTCCGCACAAGGAGCAATTAAACGTCTTTTGCGGGTAGATATGCTTTGACGTCACGAGTATTGTTGGAAGCCACAGCCTAGATGAAGCCCGAACTGGCAGTGGATGCCGTGGCGGGAGAATGTTGGATCAGTCGCGCACAGGCCCCAATATCGTCTTGTCTGTCTACGGCGTATGTACGTCGATAACAAAACATGCTCCGTAGCAGGCTAAGTCAGGATGCCAGCAGCAGCAGCAACTACCACATCAAGTCTGTTTCTCCCTCCGGGCGGACCGCGGGGAAATTGCGCTGGGGAGCTGAGATTGTGATCAAGGCCCTGATCGCTGCATCCTTCCACACTAGCTACTGTGTACATACATTAGCCTACCCCACTAGACGCGATGAGCATTATTGGTGAACTGAGCTGTGATGTCTAAGTGATGTCTAATGCTGGACGGCTATTAGCCTTATTTTATCCCACCCGGCTTTGAAGTAGTTAGGGATCCCCTAGCCACGGACCCGACCGGGGGACACGAGATCGCCACAACCATGAGCTCAAATTCCCCCCCCCCCCCAAGCTGCGTGAGAATGGGATTGTGGCATGAGCGATGAGCAGATGAGCAGCAGCATATCAGAGATGAGCAAGTGGATACTCTACAGGGACCGACAGAGCTGAAATTTCGAATTGCATTGCAGGCACCCAGCTCTGCCTCAGCTGATTGTGGTGTTCCATTAACATTAGGTAGATATAGGACAGTACTGTTTTCCAAAACATCATCAATCAGCCGGCATTACGGTGTATGTAGCCTTCCTTCATTGTAACTTTTCCAAACGCCCAGTATCCAACCCAACGTCGCGGCCGCGACCCCGCTCATGATGAAATAAGAAAAGCCCATGTCAACCCCAGCTCACCACGTGGTAGTCTGCACCCGGCCCTCGATTTAGAATTGATTCAGGCAAAATGAGCATGGCAACCTGTTGATGGGCATGCAGCAGGTGTCTTGCGCTGCCCCACGCATGCATAGGGCCAATCGAACCATTGAATCGAAGGACTGGCGTGCAACCGATAACAATACCGAGGCCGATGGCGAGAAAGAAAAAAAAAAAAAAAGGCGCAGCCGTGCCAGCAGCTGGGCCGAGATACCAATGCAAATGGCGATGACGATTAGAGAAGTACGCAGGAACGCAGGACAAGGACCAAGCACGCAGGACGCAGGGACGCAGAGCCGAGATTGACCGCCAGACTGGAGCAGACAGGAATGATGATTGGAACGTCGGAATTTTAAGAATGTCGGGTGATGCGTGCATGGCGTCGTCGGTCTCGATCTGGGTCTCTTTCTGGGACGGCACATTCCCAGCAAAAGAGCACAGAAAACGAACGGGGTGATGGTGATCAGCGAGACGGACTGTTGAGATTGCTGCTGAGATTGGGGGGCGAAACGCGCAAAACGTCCAATTGCGTGCCAATCCAAGACGCCGTCACATCGCACTAAGGGAAAGCTGGTGAAACTCCCTCCATGCTCCGTATACTCCGCCAGAACCTTGTCGAACCGGCACCACTGCATCATCGGGGTCGTGTATAATGTCTGAAACATGAGGTCATTGAAGTCAAATCTCGCTCCCTCCGCCATCCGCATCCGCGCCTGCAATTCCCAGTGCCGAGCATATTTATTTGGGAATTGGAGGTAGAGGTCTGTTCGGTGGAGGGCCTGGACATGGAGGAAATTGCGGGTGTGATATGGGACCGTTGTAGTTTGCGGAAGGCATTGCGGCAAGATCGAAGCCTCGGTGTCGAGGATCGGCAAGGCAGACAGACGGACGGATTGATTGATTGTTTTTTTTTTCTCTTTGGCTTTCTCCCGCGGGTATGGCCCCGAGTTTGGTGATGCTCTTTAGGAGTTGCGGGTGGGTTGGAGAAAAGGTTGGAGGAGGGCTGTGAGGATGGCTATTGCACAGAGATATGTAAATACAGCTTTTCGGAGAGCAGGTAGCGATGCTCTGGTCAGAGGCGGATTGGAATGCTCAAGGTTGGTGATGGTGATGATTTCTGTCATCAAGACACTGGGCGGGGACTAAGGTATTTATGTCAATGGACTGGCGCAAGCAAAGCAGGGCATCGGAGCAGGCACGGCGGCCAGAGCGCGCGTCGTCAACAATCAGGTTGCGGCGCCACGAAGACACCATGAGCAGGGCAGCAGAAAGCAGCGGCCGGGGGGGGGGAGGGGAGGGGAGGGATGAATGTGTGGCCCACGGACAAGGGGCGGCTGTCGCGAGTCGAATGCGCGCAAATTGTTTTGACACAGGGCTGAGATTATTCCGCTCAGATGATTAAAAATGGACTCCCCAGCTCCCACGCACTGCACCCAGGCCCCGGGAGCACAGGATACGGAACAGAGTCGCGCAGAGCGGAGGCATTCCATGTAGGCCCCACCACCGATCGCCGCCGCCGACCACCACCACCACCACCACCACCACTACTACTACTACCCCCGTTGTGCCGGCACCAGACACCACCACACTCACGGCACCCACAGACACAGACACAGCCCCTGTCCTGGCCTTGCCCGACCCTGCTGTTGCTGCTACTGCTGCTACTGCTGCTGCTGCTGCTGCCGCCGCCGCCGTCGCCGCCGCCTTGCTGCTTGAGGTGCTTGCATTGTGCAACAGCCTACTCTCAGACTGCTACCTTATCTGTTTCCGACTCCAGACGGCGGAGATGCGCGCCTGCCAGAGCCCGTTCTGTTTCCCCCCCCTACCCTACCCTACCCTACTTTTTTTGCATTCCCTTCCCCATCGCTGCCCCTGCGCAACACACACACACACACACACACACACGGCATTT
>JAJDFE020000330.1:0-39796 GCA_021527465.2 Geoglossum glabrum | reverse complement strand
GGGTTCGCGAGCCGCGAACCTTGGCGGTGCGAGCATGGCTCGCTCCGCGGTCCGAGCTCCCGTATGGCCGTTACAGCAATGGCGATAGCGATAGCGACGATGGTGATAGCGATAGCAACGATGGTAATGGTGATGATAACAACAGCAACAGCAACAGCAACAGCAACAGCGATAGTGACAATAACAATAGCGATAGTGGCAATGGGTTTACTCCCCAGAAGCTGAACAAGAAGCTCGAGTATCATGGATTCGTAATTGGTGGGAAGGTTATGGTATGGAAGCCATTTTTAAAGATGTACAAGGCCTGTATTGTCAGATATGGGGACAAAGGTGTATATATGTACAGGCTATTGTCTGATTCCGAGGCTCCAAGTTTCGACCCAGAGAAAACCCTGTTACTATTCAACAATAATCAGTGCATGAGGGTTAAGAAGGGAGACAGGACTCGCAAATACACCGAGAATGATATTTGCAGATATCTGGCAGTGGCTTATCGAGTAAAGGAGGACGATATGGACGATCCTGTTGCCTGTATGAAGCCTGGGCAAGAAAAGTATGGTGAAACTCATATTTGGGTGGAATAGACAGACGGTGAAACCACATGGGAGATCCGATCTGGTATGCAGGAAATAATAGGTAAGTCAAGACTTAAGGGGGACACAAAAATCTATGAACTGGCTCAGAAACAGGAGAGGAGGTATAGAAAGTCCAGAGATACCAAGAGGTTTGCGGATTATTCGCCACCAAGGAAGGCAACTACACTAAGCTTAAGGGGGCGTGGTCGCTCTGCCAGTCTCCATCTTACTGATGACGGCTATTACATGGATGCCCGAGGTGATGTGTTTGTTCGAGCAGAAAATGCCTCTGACAAGGCCTCAGTCCACACATTTGGTGCAAGGAGCAAGGCCGGTAGCACAACAAGCAGAGCAAGTAGGATGAGCAGAAGGAGTAGTAAAAGCCGACAATCAAGTAGGCGTTCTGAGGGCTTTGATCCTGGGTATGATAGCAATGACAACCAAAGCCAGAGGAGATCGAAGAAGAATAAAGGGAGAGGCAAGGAGGAGCTTTTCAAGAGTCAGCAAATTTTCAAAGGAGTGTCACAGCTTATGACACAATTTATGCAAGCGATGAAAGCAATGCAAGCAATGCAAGCAATGCAAGCAATGCAAGGAAAGCAAGGAATGCAAGGAATGCAAAGAATATAAGGAATGCAAGGAATGAAGATATTCTCGACTTAGCCAATTGCATCGGCTCCACCAATGGCTACAGCTTTATTTAGATTGCTATATGGGATAATTCCAGCCATGTTCTTCTAGTATTATATTCCTCTCTTTAAGTCTGTTTGTTGTTTGAGTTATATTATTTTTGCAGAGTAATTTGTCTGTCTTTTTGCTGCGTCTAGGTACTGTTTTTTGTGTCCTATTTTACCAGGTCCCTGCTTTACCCTAATACATCCCACCGCTCTCTTGTTGTATTTAGCTCAGTAATTGAAGTAGTTTACATTTGCTTTGGGTGGTTTGTAGGGTCGGTAGTGTGGGGAAGCTCCTCTGCATTAGGAGACACTTTGGTGGGATGGCAAAAGTGGTCAGACCTGGAAGTGATTTGGGAGAGAAGTATATGCAAGATGTGAGAGCCCGGTTGATGGAGCAGTATAAGGCTTCTTAGATATTGTTACAGATACAGCTAGAAGGGAATAGATACAGATGAAAGTCTCTTACATTATATATATATATATTTATTCAATAAATGTTTGTTGACGCGGCAGTTCGATTGGTTGGTCGCATTGACCCAAGGCCAATGCTCGTGAGGTTATGCCCTTGTGCATACCTTGCAACATAGTCTGTGCTTCTAATCGGTGGTCCATCCCGAACTGTTACTCTTGTTGCCATGTGCTATGGCAATGTCATAGTGCCATCACGGCGGCAAGACATATGACAACACTGTTGAAGGCAGCATATAGAAGTAGTTAACATGCCTAAGCATTTAGAAACATACTCGAGAGATAATTCTTCATGTACGGGACCTTGTATATGGAGAAGAGATAAGCAGTTCTGGTGTAGCGGGCTGGTTGAAATCAAAAAGCTGTATTTTTGCTGCACTATTGCATTTTAGTATGGTTATACTTTTTCAGAATTTTAAAATGGCTTCTTTGTTGAAAACGGGCTAAAAACTTTGAGAGGCACCATCTGTGATGCAAAATAGGCACACCGCACAAATAGGCAAGGTATATGAAGACTATAAAGACACTCAATGCGGGAGCAATATATGGATTGCGAAGTACAAATAGATGTTGCGGAAAGGGAGAAAAGGGAAAAAGTATGACCAAGGTAAGCCTGCGGAGTAAGAATATCATTAAATAGAGATATATTAGATAATCCGGTTATGGCCGTTAGGGTTAAGGTCAGGTCCCAGCCTTAACAGTCAGCTTTCGTTGTCATTTAGAATCTCTACAAGCTCAGTACTCTCCTTTAGTATGATATGTGCTTTTTTTCTGGTGATCTTCATATCCTCCTTAATCAACTGGATAGTCAACTTAGGTACAAGGACGGTAAGGATATAACTAGCAACTCCGATATCAACTATAAGTGTATGTCTAGGGGCTATATCACGAATTTTCTATGCAAAATGAAATTCAATATAATCAGACCTATTTGACTAGTCAGTATGGGTCATTTAAAGGGTACATAGATAGTTACATAATATTTTGCCCCCTGGGCCCATAGTAGCCTGCTGTAGCTAAGGATATTTAGTCCGTGATACTTAATCTTGGCATTTTTGGTTTGTTGCATTGAATTCCTTTCAAGATGACTTGATTAAGAGCAGAATGAAAGTTATTGAAACGGCCCTTCATACTTCTCCAGTTGATCTCTGGATACCCTCGCCTCCCCCACTCAATCTTTGCCGACCTCTCCATATAGACTTGACAGAAGCACTTCTTATGCTGATAGCTGCTCTGTTTATCAAGCCTCTAGCCAATAGACCATGTGCTGTCTATTTCCACTCCACATATTGGATAATATACCTGGCAAGCTGCAGTAGGTGATTCAGACATATCATCTCTACTAACACCCTTGAATTGAGACAAAGTACCACCATCCACTTGAGAAGTAAATATATCTGTATCATTATCTGAAAGCTTTGGGGACCCCTTACCTAGCCCCTCACTGACTGAATCGTGGGATGTTTGCATGTTGGAAGTCTGTATTGGCTAGAAAAACATAAACTGTGCCAAAGTGTAGTCAATATAAATACTTGCTTATAGGTATATCTGAGGACTCCAAGATATAGTTCTATGACGAAGACCAGCACCGTTGACTTTAACTAATAAGTAAGCTGAGCCATACATATCCTACATAAGCACCCAGTTATATTTAGAAAAGCTTTTGTTTCTTACCCCCAGGCCTCAGTTTCTGACCCCCAGGGAGTATCAAAATAAAAATGCCTAAATACCTTTGATAGGTTGAGAGAAATTTGGATATAAAATAAGAGAATATGATAATTAGCTAGAATAACATAAAAGCTGCAAAACAATATTTTAATCTAAATGCTTAAAGAAAACAAAAGATTTATTTTTGGTTATCCCATCCCTTGTAAAGAGCATCCCATATCTGAAAGACAGACAAAAAGGGATGGTACTTTTGCTATTATAAACTTTTTTCTGTAGAAAAAGCGGATTATTTGACTTGTCTTGTTGATTTATTAGTCGAGACTTCTTTACCCTGCTGGCGTCATCTCCAGAATTAAAATCCAACTTGCGTTTTGTTGTTGCTTCCATGAATTTAATACTATGAATATCTTGAAAATGAGATAGCAAATCCTGAATCGATTCAAATGATATCGTACAGCGAGGATGTAGGCATTTTACTGCCCTGTTGCAGTCTAATTCCTGAAGGTGTTGACTGATATGTAGCAACCAACGATTCTTGCGCTTAAATTGATGCAATCGTTCAGATGTTGGCAAATTTGGGTTTCTTAAGCAGAAAGGATAGTATCCAGTACATGCAAGTGCTAAGTGGAAAATAAGAGGTTCGCATCGAAGAGGAAGTGACTCAGGTTTGTTTAGGTGACTTTGACAATGCTGATTCCATCTGGCCTTGTCTATAGTCCATTCATCACATTGAAAGCATAACTGTGCAAATCCATATCTAGACTCAAGATATGTCTTAGAACAATAATATATATGTTTCCATCGATCAACTACCCGAATACTATTGTAGAAGATACTAGTTAGCATTTTTTTTAAAATTAAAAGAAAATAACTAACCTATCTATATGTAGAAGACATTTAGGTACTCGACAATTACCCATTTTTGGCTGTAAGCTTGATTGGTATGTAACCCGAGAATCTTGCATATATAGCGAAATCAAGTCTGCAAGAACACAACGGCCTTCAGGACTGTGTAATGCAGCTAGAGAGAGTAGGGAAGATGCCAGACATCTACGCTGAGGCATTAGGTGGTGAGTACGGCTGAAGAGAGTATAACAAAAGTCTTTTGAGTGAGTCTCATACGCAGTGTCAGACTTGAGTTCTCATGGTTGAAGTGCCTGCTGCTTCCTAAGCTCAATGGTAATAATTCGATGCTTTTGGTCGTATAGTTGTTGTTGGCAAACCTGATCTTGCTTACTTCCTTCTTTCACAATTTTTTCCGTTAAAGTGTTGATCTTTTTTTGAATGGCAATAAAGTCTGAACGGCACTCAAGATCACATTGTATTTTTGCAGGCAAAGATTGCCAAACCTGTGGATAACGATGCAAAGATAATCCACGAAGATCTTCAATATGATCTTGTCATAACTTTTGCCCCAAAAAGCTAGCTTGTCCATCAATAGTGCTAATTTGAGTCATGTAAGAGTCCAGGAAAGTATTAGGATTTATATGTCCAGCAAACTTCATTTGTTCTGCAATTGAATAGCCGTAGTCTCCACCAGAACTATTAGCTAATAAATAACTAACTATATGAAGGGGGATCATACCATCAGCTTTAATAAGTGCTTCTCTTCGGGCATCATGAATAGTAATATTTTCTTTGTATCCTGCTCGCCTGCCCAGTATCACTAGCTAATGACTAAACGAGTTCGACTTTTGAATTTTTCCAGTAGGGCCTTGGGAATTTGTAGTCTGAAAAAAAGGTACATCAAAAATATCTTCCTTCCACTCAACATGGAAAAAATTATCATCAGTTGGCGGTTCAATAGCAAGAATCTCTTCCAAGGTACAGTAGTCTCTAAAAGCATTATTGGCAAGTGCTATGGCGAGAAGAAATAGCACTGGATTAACCAGAAGGATGTCTGTCTTCTTGTAAATTATGTAAGGCACTAGCAATGAGGCTCCCACAAAGGAGGCTCATAGCCGCGTCAGACTTCCAAAACCGCTTCCAACTGCCAGACGGCGCAACGACGTCAGACCTCCACAAAGACGACATGATTCATAAGCAAGCAACATCTGCAACCGCATACAACTGCCAAGCAAACAACGGAAGCAGTCTCCTACATCCATTGACAAAGACGTCGCTACGAAAACGGCACACCAGAAGTGCGACGTCTGAAAGCAGTCAATACCGATCCGACTACCTCGCCGGTAGCAGACGACGTAGCCGGTAGCAAACAGAGTCAAGACAATGGGATACGGATCAGAGAACGAGGTAGCCGTCGGGGAGCCGGCAGAACCATGTATTTAAGCAGTCCGTTGCCCATAGTAGAATGGGCAGCGATTAGTTCTTCTTTTACTACATTACAGAATCGAGAGTACTTCTGCTGATCTAACTTCGTTACATTGCCTCTAAGAATACTTTACGACAACTCTACGCCGAAGTGCCTCCATCGTCTATAAGCCGTCACACTACTAGCTAAGCCCTAAGATCCACGCTACAGTCTTACAAATTGCATGCATAGGTCTAATCTCAATTACTGTTATTAAAATTCCCAAGGTTTAATAAATTTAAAGCTAACCTTTTAAGTGGTGTAATTGATATACCCTTTGCATGACTTCTAAGAATTCTCATTACAATCTCAGGTTCCCTATTATCATCCCAACGTATAATGAAGGTAATGTCCTATCAAAAATCAACTTTTATCCACTTTCCTTAATAGTAATTTCAGAGTAAAATAGTGTTACTAGCCCGAACTTCCCTCTTATGGGGTCTCATGGTGTCAGCATGCACTTACTCTATAATAAAGACTTAGATTTGAGCCTGGTCGCATGCTGGACTCAAAAAACTTTTCAACTCTCTCGGATATATAACAGTAAAGTTGAAGCGCAGCAGTGAGCTGTACTCTCGAACTCTCATGATGATACTCATATTAGTTATTCTGCCACAGCTGCTTTAACAGGATAATAAAAACTTTGGTAGTAAGATAATGCGGCTGCCGTTGAGTAGCTGGAAGAGTAAGCTTCTTCCGTAAGCGATCTTGTATATACTAGGAGTCGCGGAAAATGTTTAGATAGTTTGAATTATAGATACCATGAGCAACATACATATGTGATTGATTCTCTCATTTTTTTAGGAATAGGATCAGAAGTCCTATGCTTCCAAGCAGAGGTAAATCATCACCAATACATGCAAATAGATGATACAGTTGGCTTATCACTATTAACTCCTTTGGCACAGCAAGCAAGGAACTCGACAAAATGTTTTGCTGTTTGCATGTCATGAGGACTGGCGTTGGAATGAGTCTTCGTATATCTATAAGTAGCACTATTAGCACAGAAATCCAGCTCGATACCCAATGAAAGACAAAACATACTCAATCCACAAATTCCACTGTTGATCATATAACCGCTTTGTGTGAGCTGTAATAGGTTTACAAATTTGAGCATCATCGATGCCAGTTATGTCATCATTAAAACCCTCCTCTCGAGCCCTTTTAGCTCTTTCTTCAAGAGTCAAACCTTTCTTTCCCATCACACACCCTCTATCGAACACACACCCTCTATCGAACAGTCACACTGCCGCACAGTCGAACTATCACACAGTGGGAATAAAGGTCCACTGTAAATCGGAGACAGTACTGAAGAGAACAGTAGTGGTTTAGGCAGCGAATAGGCTTTGCAATGCGCAGAGAGAGCAGCATACAAGAAGTAGCAGCGAAGAACTACAGTCGGATGATGGAACGGTGGGACAGTTAGACAGTCCAACCGTCGAGCTGTCAAACGGCGGGATAGTGGTTGACGTAAATCAAAGATAGTTTTGAAAGGAATAGTGGTATGAACTGCGAAACGGCTTTTTGCAGTACACAGAAAGTAGCAGCGATGGGGAGTAGCAGCGCACTGAAAGCAGTAGCAGCACGTAGAGTAACAGGCAAGAAGAAGCAGTTTTTGGGGGGGGGGGATTTCGACCAGCCCGGGGTTGGGAACAGGCACCCCATCATTAGAGCGGGTTGGGAACGCGTGCCTCATCGTCAAAAGTTGACAATTTGAGAGCGGGAAGACAAAGGCTTGCATGGATGAGCGGTCGGGGTGATGGGGTGTGTGATGGGTGAGCAAAGGCGACAGTGGGCGCGTTGTGGTGTTGACCAAAGGCGGCGGAGGAAAAAAAGGTGCGTGCGTTGTGGTGTTGAGCAAAGGCAGCGGAGGAAAAAAAAAAAAAAGATGTTGCGATCTATGTATGGTAACACTGAGAATCATACTCAGACTTGAATATTGCTGTTGTCTTTTCTATTCTAGTGGGTGAGTGTTTGCCGCTCTGATCACCTACTCGGTTGCCGCCCTGATCACCCACTAGGGTGAGGCGAGTTGCGCGGTGCGATTTTTCAACAGATCGGCAATAATTGCTGAATGTGATGAGCACTGCCGGCAGCCTGATTCACATGTCTGGGTTGTACTCAAACTATTGGCTGCGAGGAACAGCTTGCTGAAACAATACCGGACTTCGCGCCCTTGGTTCTTCCAGTTTTTGCTCGACGGCGCGTCAACTTGGGATCTGCCAATTCGCGATCTTTCCACTCCTACTGTCGGTCGCTATTCGTATGGCACACTGGCATCGACAAAACGCGTATTGAACCGGGTCTGAAGGACCGTTAGATGAACTGGCGACATGCCATCTGGACCTCAAGACACGGTTTTCTGGCCTTTGCCATGGCAGCCCCTACAGTGGTTGTTCCTACCCCTCCTCTGGCTGCCTCATGTGGGAGCGTAGACGTCCCGCCGATGCCCTGTCCAAGGCTTTCAGCACCAAAAGATATGAGTATAAGCACTGGACTACCAATTGTTTTGTTCTCTTTTTGTACTCTCTTGCTGACTTCTTAGCCTTCTGCCGACAGTGCTTCCTCCCACCCAATATACGGGTTTCGTCGAACCCTCTAGAGCAGAATTGCCTCTACCGCCTTCTCGCTACCATCGTGTAGACCCGGGCACTTCTGCACTTCGCCATAGCAACCTTCCATCACCCCCCTCCATCCTCAGTCTTACAGTGGTTTCACGCAGCGTTTCTTCCTTTTAACGAGCATCGGTAGGCGCACTAGGCCACGATTGATAGGCCTGTCGTCTCTTGCGGCAGGAAGCCGCTGCCCTCCGGGGCGATAGCAGTGTACAACAACTATACATGTTCCTCCAATACTGCATTACCTCTATCTACAACCTCCTACATTCACTGAGAAACACTTCCTCGATTTGCAAGTCTCACACCTAAAGGCTGAATTCCAGCTCTAAGTTACAGGTCAGGCCCAAGCCAACACTAGACAAATGGAAGTTGATGGAAATGGCGAGGGCAGCGAGGATGGAGGGCGAGAATAACAGGGACTGTAATGGGGAGGACGGGGATGGGAAGGGGGGAGAGGAAGAGGAAGTGGGAGAGAGCAAGGAAGAGAGACAAGGGCGACCAACAGAGAGGAAGAAGCATTTGTTGAGGGGAAGCGTTAAGGATCGATTTCACGAGGAAGATTGTAGCCTTGTATTGCTAAGGAATTTACTTGAGGAAGAGCCTATCATACAATAGAAAAAGCATACATGTGCAATAGGAAATGATTTGTACATGTACAATCAATCTCGGTACCAATATCTAGCAGATGCTATTAGTATAGTCTAAGATCTCACTCGATGTGCCTATACATGTACTACCCAGCTCACCCAGCTCACCAAGCTAAAGTGGCATCACCCGGGTGAGTGCAGGGAGCATTTTTGTAGTCTTACGTTGCATATCTGGAATGCATCGGGAGCCACCGCCATGACATATCGAGTCCCTTTCTCTCAAGCCATTTCCCCCAATTATACTACTCCAACCACTGCCGAACCTTTGAGCTACTCTGAAACTTTATCCAAAGTCTCATGGTAAGGATGTGTATTGCCTTTGACCCTATATCCAAAGAATACAGCGACAGAGCGTTTGTCGAGTAGAGTCGCCATTTCAGCAAAAACGCAGCTGAGCGAGAAAATATCTGCAAAGCGGCTGTATTTCCCTTCTAAGATGATTTCTGGTAGGCTATACATTAGCGTCTTTTCAAGAACATATCCTTCAGTCGGACTCGTCATCTCCGAGTCAAAGTCTTTCGCAAGTCCGTTGCTTGAGGGTGTCAACTTGAGATCTACCAATTCGTGATCTTTTCCACTCCCTATTTCTATAGGCACTTCTCAGTCACTATTCATATAGCATACTGGCGTCGACGAAGCACATATTGAACCAGGACTGTCAGATAAACTAACGATAGACTATCTGGACCCCAAGACTAACCAAGCGATAAACAGGGCAATTTGTAAGGGCTACGCATTCCCTCCTCTAGACAGATTAGCTTATTCTTCAATAGACAAGTCAAGCAATTCGAGAACGCTCTTGAAAAGGAGAATATCCTTACTCGGGTTCGTGAGTTCACTGACAGCCTATACCCTTGGGCGAAGTAATGTAATCGATTGCCGCTGTTGAGCGGAAGGAGTGGGAGTATGTGTTCTGACTAGTATTGACCTTTACTTCATATGCAGCGACTTTGTCCTTCTCTTCCTGTGAGCCAGATTCAATAATGCCAGTACAGTCGAGTCGCGTTATAAGAATATGAATACGCGGCTCCACCCCGATCCTGGGCTCTTACTATAGGAATATATGAGAATAATCGCGCAATAAGAATGGAGTCCATTGCCCCGACCATATTCTTGTAGCGCGACTCGACTGTACTTCGTTTTACAAGTGGTCGTTGGCTCTCTCGGAATTCCGCGCCAAGGCCGCTTAGTAAGTGAACCTGGCTCTATCGTGAACAAAACCTCCTTCATCGTTTTATCTCTTTCCTTCCTTATATCGCTAGTAAGCATGTCAAAAAGAACAAGAGAACCCGACGATCAGGGTTCTCCAGGTAGACCTCAGCCCCGCACAACATCGCCAGCCTCCAAGTTCAATGCTCGAGTGCTCAGAAAGTTACATAAAGAGATTGGTGCCAATCCGGGGGTCGATTTGATTTCAAAGTTTCCACTGGACTACTCGAAGCGTCTAACCAAAGCCAAAGGACACCGGGAAAGTGAGAAGTCTTAGCACACGTCCTATCCACATAGACTAATCCATTCTCAATGTCAGACATCGAGCTTGCCGCACCCAACATATCAATCACCCATCCAAACCTCACGAGCGACAGCGATACCGATCCTCTAATACCCCCAGCAAGCGCCATGACAATTGTATTCCCTCTGTCGCGTTCCGTACAAGACATACTCGGAACCAACGAACAATGCTTGAGCGGACCGGGAGATCAATCTGCGATGGCCGACATCCGCAAGTCCTTATCTAATGTCATACAATCGGGCGAGGTTCTTTGGCGGTCTGGGGCATGCGTCGGTAATGCTGTCGTGAAATGCAGCTCGGATGTTGTCGTAAAGATTGTTCCCGGTCTGGAGGACTATACAGAATGCACTAGCATGCAATACCTCGAGGAAAATATTCCGGAAATTCCGGCACCTAGGCATTTGGGTTCGATAACGGTCGGTGGAATGTCCTACATTTTCATGTCGCTCATCCCAGGCACAACTCTGGATAAAATCTGGCCCCAGCTGCAGAAGAAACAAAAGATGTCAATCAGCCATCAGCTAAACGAGCTGCTTCTTAAACTAAGGCAGCTGCGCCGGCCCAACGACACGCCCCTCGGTGGCGTATGTGGGGAAGGATGCAAAGATGCTCGACGGCACATTCGGATCAGCAAGGCCCCTATCCACGACAGCACGGAATTCGAGAATTTCCTATTCTCGAACCCCAGTTTTGGAGGATCTGTATACATCGAAATCTTGCGTGGATTATTTGCGAGTCGTGCATCAAACTGTGTATTCACCCACGGAGATGTGCGACCAGCAAATATTATAGTACAGCCTAATAGCGACGGCAACTATCTGATCACAGGACTGATTGACTGGGAGTATAGCGGATTCTACCCAGATTATTCTGAATGTATCAAGGCAACGAATACCTTGTCGGCCTTGGAGATAGACGATTGGTTCTTGCATTTACCAGAGTGCATTGCACCTGGTACACACCCCACAGCGTGGCTGGTAGATCGATTATGGGATAAGCATGTCGTTTGATGTCGCTCTTTCTTTCTGCCTGACTACTAGACAAGAAATCGCTGCAAATTTAAGAAAAAAATAGCAGCATTAAAAAAATACCCACTGGTTTTGCGCCTGCGTTCTCTGAGCGGGTCTTGACCAGCGATGAATAAAGTAAAATATCCCCTTTGAAAGTGCTCAGTGCTCAGCCAGCAGATTCTAAACGCGTGATTGCGGGGTGGAACAACTCCAGGGTAAGTCCCCTGGCCGTGGGCGCCACCAAACTTCAATGACTGGGCCAAAATTATTGTCTAAAATGTGAATGCAATAATTTTTATTGATTCCCCCACACAGCGACAACGTGTGAATGTAAATCATCAACAATGGACTGCTGCCACTCGTTGCGGGTGGCAACCCTGCATTTATGGGGGCACTCTGTACAGAGTGCTTATTCGTCGTAATCGGGGTTGGGGCACTGCGTTAGTTTATTGAATTCAGAGCAAATCCTAAGGAAACTAGCTTTTGATGCAGATTCCTGTCTGCTTTCATATTATCAGTCTCATCGAGCCCCTCGGTGCGACCTGTATAAGCTAGGCAGCTAGGGAGACAAATATGCATTGACAATTTGCTGCTATAGTAGCTATATATACAAATATTTTTGTTTTGCGCATGTCAAGGAAAAGCGTTATAGCTGGCTGAGCTCATTCCTCCATTGCACCTATAGATGGCGATAGCACCAACTTCGATACGCCGCGTTCCACAACGATGTCGTATTCGTCCAGGTCCTTCTCCCCCATCAGGAAAGCATCGAATGTGACAGGCCGGTCACCGGGAATTGGCCTTGTACAGTGTATATAATTCGAAAGTTAACCTGTACACTGCCTCAAAAAATAGGGGAGGGACTATCCGATAGTTTAACCGCTAATCGGCCCGCTGAAGAATTCCGAATCAACCCTCCTCAGGTCTCCTATGACGTTGGCGCCAGCCCTCCTAGGGCAATTCCGGGTGGGATTAACGTCCCTGGAAAAGCCTCTGCAGATTTGGCTCTGAATCCAGAAATCTCACCAAGTCCCTTCCTCAGTGCAGCTCCTCAATGTCACCGTTGCGAAACCAGCGCTCTTCTAGGCCCCTATGTTAGACGTCCTCCATCTCGTGCCAGAGGTCCTCTCTTTTCTGAGAGGCTTCTAGGACCGTGGAGCTCCTCGTGGTGACAAGCCTAGCGAGCTTGGTCATAACGCGATAGTAGACTTGTTCGCCCGCCGGCCGGTGGATGTCTCGGAGCTTGGTCCAGGTTTCTGCCGTGCTTTTGATATGTCGGATGAAGCGACGCTCGTTCTCCTCGATGGAGCTGTTCAGGATAGCCGGCGCCATGCCGTCTCGCTGCTCCCAGCTTTCAATAGCATTGGGCAGCGCTTCCGCATCTGGGCGGGGTTCCGCACCACTGACAATACTCCAGACCCTCTGGATGATCAGGAGGTTCTCGCAAGTAAGAACCCAGTCAGCATAGTTCTTCTTGTTGAGTGTTGGGGTTGTAAATGTAAGGCCAAGTTAGCCTTAGTTTGGGATAGTCTTGCTTGGCAGAAGTTCGCTCAACAACAATGTATCATTCATCTACTCACCAGCTCAGCAGTATCCTCCTATAGTATCCTTGTGATGGTTTCAGCCACCTGTTCCTCAGAGCCAATAGTTTGGTATGGCCGGTCACATGGATCTGGCTACAGAGCAGCTATTGCCGACCCCAACATCGTAGCACCCAAAGTGGGTGATCAAGGCGGCAACCGCTCACCCAGGAAGTTAGCTTGGCGCGTAGGTTAAAGTCTGGGTTCGATTCTCAGTGTTACCTCAACACCAAAACCCACACATCGTCGCCCGGTCGCGCACCCCATCACCCGGTCGCGCCCGCACCCATGCAAGGCTTTGTCGCTTTCATTTCGCGCCATCAAAATCGTCAACTTTTGACGATGGGGTGCGCGTTTCCAACCCCCGGGTCCCCGAAAGCTGTTCGGGATGGTGTTTTCAAACCCCCCCCCAAAATGCTACCCCTTCTTGCGTGACGGCCACCCCTTGGAAGCTAAAATTGTAGTGCCGTTCTGGACCTGAATTCTAGGTTATGCGATCAATAAGCATTATGGTCAGTCCTTAGTGGCTCTTTAGGTAGTTAGATCCATAATTATGAGTGAATGCCACAACAGTCAATAATATACCTACTTTAATGCTTATATGTATAAATTAAGAAAATCTACATGTGCTCTACATAGCGATCGCTAGGATGATCGCTAGGATAATCACAACCATTTGATTGTAAGTGTGAGAATTAAGCATAACTTAATTGGTACAATAAATTGAGTTAACCGCAAAACCTACTCCATTGATTTGTACACACACCCTAAAGCTACTAATAGTTCCTATTGTTGTGTTGACTCCTTACTCTTTTTCCCATTGTTTCCTAATCGTCTACATTATTCTCCTCATTGTCTCCCTCTTTCCCATCATCGAAGTCTGATTCATTCATTCTTTCTTCTATCTCCTTGTCGTCGTCTTCCTGTCCCCTATCCTGCCTCTTGTCCATGCACTCTACAATCCTCCTTGCAATTTCCTCCTCCTCGTCTTTGGCCAGCTTCACCGGTTGCTCGAAAGTATACTCGCGACACAAGGCCTCGAGATAAGCAGCGTCGATATCGCCTAGCGCATCTGCCAGGGCGAGTAGCATGGTCGAACGTAGATAGGCACCAGGTGTTGGCCAAGGATATCCCGACTTCAGTTCCTCCCATGCAATTTCCCAGCCATGTTGTCGATACGCATGGCATCGGAGGAGAGTTGTGACAAAGTGGAAGTACAAGAAACGGGATGCAGGCCTATACTCTGTGCGGAAGTATACTTCTTTGCCGTTCAGGTCTCCCAAGTTCTCGTAGTTCTGTAAATAGATGGGCTGATTTTTTGCGCCTTGATTGACAAGGATGATCTTCCACCTTCGAATTGGACTCTCTGAGCGGTCGATGGGTACAAGCACGATATTGCCATTGTCAAACGCTCGTTCAAGAGTCGCATGCATTAGGATGCAATTATCAGATCGGAAAAGGCGACTACCCATCCCCTCGCCGAAAATATAGTCCACCAGTTCTGGACCAAGGCGAGCTGGCACAATATGAGCCGTCACAACATATTTTGGATCCATGTACTCATTTGACAGAGTACATCGGAGACTGATATATCCGTTTTTTACCCTCCTTGCATCATAAACTTCGATTGAATCTTTCCGCATTATGGATTGCTCGGTATGGGATCGGTTTTTATGGTTCATAGGATCCTTATATAGGCGGAGTAAAGCAGCAGCAAATGCGGTGTTCGAATCAACTGTCAAAAGACCAATCTTCCCACTTTGCTCATCAAGGGATCGTAGATCCCGCTTCGACTTCCAGAGGTCCTGCCCAAGAGAGATAATCCGCTTGTTTATATCCCGACGAGCCCTCTGGTAGTCGTTACCATCTAAGTACCCCTCAGCACGCTCTAGTTCAAGCTCTTCCCGATCCAATCTTAAGCTATCCTGTTCTGTCTCAATCTCATTAATTCTCAGCTTCATGTATCTTCCCGAGCTTTTTTCTATCGAATCATTAGAGAGCTTTCTTTTTAATTCTTTCAAGCTTTCTTGGTTTTGTAGCCGCTTTTCTGTGATGGCGTTCTGGGAGGAAGCTCGAGTTGGAATTGTGGGAGGAAGGAGTGCGGACGTCTTGGTATCAGTAGATGTTCTACTGGGTATGGGTAATGGTGAAACAGTCAGATGATCCGTCATCCTGTGGGAAGCGTTTGGACAAGTTGGAAAAGAGACAAGAGAGATGAAGTTAGACAGAGACAACGCAAGCAATGGGTTGCACACTCAAAGTTGATGGGCTGAGATGGCGATGATGATGGTAATCGGGAGGATAGAGGAGGGAGAAGCAATTTAAGAGCCGTAGTTGCTGGGCTGTGTCATTGATGATGGGATGTCGTTGCCAATTATGGCTGCTACAAGCACAAGCGTTGTCCCAACAACACTAGCGCCTCAACGAAGGACTCAGTAATGTTGAGCATAAAGCAGCGATAATTACTATAGCCTCTTGCTTACCGATAGCACCAACCAGGTAGATGGCTAGAATGATGAGATTGCACTCTAATACTAGTTTTTGTATTATTGAAATTACTGTGACTAATACAAATAGCTTGAAAATTATCCTAGCGATCATCCTGGCGATCATCCACACGGCACGCTTAGTATGCATACATGGAGAGGAGAGCTCGCGGCAGCGAGCTGTGGAGGTAGTTTTTGGGCCTGCGGCTTAGTTAGCATTCTTGGCGCAAGTAGCTACTGGAGAGGTATCGGGGCCGGTGGGTAGGGTGCTCAATGCTCTCGTTCGGATGCCTACATGCTACGGAAAAGCGAGCGGCAGCGAGGTAGGTAAGCTACCCGCCAAGAAATATTGAAGCAGATTCAGCCTAGCCGGTCTGCAGAGATGTTTAAGGTATCGAAGATAGATACGGAAACTTGGGACAACAGATCTCTGTTGACACAGATTGACAACACAAGCTATTCGCTATTCAAAACGATTCCTTTCGAAGCATGGGTCGCGGTAGCGATTGGTCGTTATCCAGAATCTCTGGAGCAATTTTCTAAAGGGCACAGTCAGCTACGGGATCAGATATCTGAGGCGTTGTTGAACACCCCTGAGAGATGCACACAGTACCAAAGACTGCTAGGCGTAAAGTTCTCATCGTTAAGCATTTAGTGTAGCTCAGCTAATTCTGCTTATAGAAACTCCACTGCCCTTTTGCGAAGTTGGCTTTGCAAAACGCCGTAAAGCAAAAAGCCTACCCGATTGAATATGCTGCTGAATTCGTAATCGGTCCTCTGCGCAAGTTGTTTGAAGACAAGACTACGGACCTTGAGGACATACTACTACGGCTAAACGTTCTGGCGCAGCGCTACAAGAGACTTTATATCTGCGATAATGTTACCAAAGTCGGTTGGAATTGGTTTCGGACAGACCTGGCCTTCTTCGAGATTCTTGGCGGCGAGTCCTATAGACAAATAGCCAACTCGATCATAAACAGGAGGATTATAGCCCTGAAGGCAACTTCGGAGGAGTGTGTTTATGAGGTTGTGGAGTTTGTGCACGCAGACAGTGCATATAGCTCTAAGTTTGGTAAAGTTGCTCTGGTAAGTTATAGCCAACGATTGTGAGTCGGCTGCTAAATTTGAGAATAGTGCTTGCATCAGTTGGGGAGCCTTAATTCTTTGATGCCGATTCTTAAGGGTCTAGAATTGGCTGGTGTAGATTGTTCTGCGTGTTTCAGCCTCTACCGACTTACTGAGCATACAAATTTACGAGTTGCAAGGGGATGGAATATGAAATGCCTTAGGTACGTGCAAGGCAATATTTTTACGCAAAGATAGAGTCAATAGCTGATACAGCCGATGAATGATTACAAAATAGGCGTTGAGAGTGTATTGCAGCTATCCTTCGTTGGAACTCAACGAACGCCCACTCAAGACCCTTCTCCCATGTAACTAGTCTCCTCTGAACTTATCACCGGTACATCCTACATGCTCGCTCCGCTACATCGTGACCCCTATTTCCAACAACAACTTCCTGGAAACTCCGACATACGCCTCTCCTTCCTACTATTTCTTCTCCCGCTCAAATATGTATGTGCATACATATATATACCTACAACTTCCCTAGACTATACAACGGATGCCTCCTTCAGGACACTCTAAGTGACTTCGTAGTCCATGCTTTCAGACTCGGATAGCACGTGGTTGTGCACCTAGCTTGGCCGTCAGTTTGATAACGTGTTTAAGTATTCAACCTAGTGCTGTCCATACCTCAGAGGGAGCCTCAGACCGCTCACATATGCCCTGAAGAGTCTTGAGCCAGGCCAAGAAGTCGATTCGGAATCCTCCTAAGTCGGGCTGTGAGCCAGATCCCTGTGCTGCGAGACACGACAGATCCTCCAGATAGAGAGTTATCCCGCAAAACTCGGCCAGGCTACGGTGGGTATCGGCCAGATACGTATCTCCATTTCTGGCGCTGAAGGTTGCAGAGAAACGAACGGCGCTTCTCATGGTAGTGGCGATTAAGGAAATAGCGCTATGTATAGTATTGGAATCGGCCTCCGTAGACTGGCAAACGAGAAGGGAGCGTTCCACATGTTCCATATATTCAAGGATAGAACGCAAATGGGCTTTAACAGCGGATGTCGTCTTCGGGACAGCCTGGTACTCCATGATCTCAGGCTCGGATAGCATGCGTTCGTGCACCTGGCTTGGCCGTCAACATGTTGTGTAGGAGAGCCATGGAAGAGGCCATCAGAATAAATATATCAATTAGTACATAATGCGATCGACCAGTACGTCCCTCAACGGTGGTTTGTTTTGCGCCACCCCGGGGTTAAAGTTGGATCAAGCAGTAGCGGGATCAAGTTGGATCAAAATGGATCAAGTGGGATCAAGCGGAGATCAAGCGGAGATCAAGCGGGATCAAGCGGGATCAAGCGGTACGAGCCTGGTGGGATCAAGTGGATCAAGTGGATCAAGTGGATCAAGTAGTACGGGTCGGTCGTGGGATCATGCGGTACGAACTAGCGGCCCCAGCAAGGCTGAACGAGCGGGACTTGCACTAAATGATCTCAGCTAATTCCGATTGCACCACTGGCTCCGGTGGTCCTCGAGAGAGAAGTGTGAAAGCATTTAAAATGGCAAAATTGCTAGAACAAGAGAATTAGATGTTGTGATCGTAGATGACAGGATAAAACGTAGAAAAGAGAGTATATTTTTGAGGATCTGAGAGGACTGTGTAAATTATTGGATGATAGGATTGCATAAGTGGAAGCCTTTATGGAACCTTTATGAACAAGTTGCAGCGGGCAACGGATGCAGTGAAGAGCCTGGTGTGGGAAGATATGCAACATCCTGCATGAACCTTGGTAATCGACAAACCACCCCGTCCCGCTCTCTGGCCCATCCAGGGATATGATGCAGTACAGTAGAGGGGCGTAGCTACCTCCAATCGAGGCGGTCCTAGATATAGGCTTTGACAAATGAAATATCACGCCTTGATCTTCTGAGCCATGTTGGGCTTGGCAATACAAGACGACAAAAATGCGCCGCATACTCACCCACGGCTCACCCAGGTAACGCCGCTTTAGCTGGGTGAGCTGGGTGAAGCAGTATGAGAGGCCAGAGAATCCAGGAGGCTAGAGAATCCGAGAGGCCAGAGAATCCGGAGGCCTGGAGAATTTAAGAGGCTGGAGAATGTAGAGGCATGAGGGTGTCTAGTGGGGCTAGAGAATCCAGGAGGCTGGAGCATAAAATAGCTAGAGCATCTGGGAGGCATGCGAACAATTCTATTGGTAACTGCTCTATTTCTCTAGCTGCTTAAAGAGCCCAATTTTGCCTCAAAATATAGCTGGGGTTTCTATATTTACTTATGTTTTAGCTATTATTGAAGAGCCAGATCTGGCCTCAATGCATTCCTATATCTAGAGCTAGGGAGTCAAAACTGGACTCAATTATAAATAACAATACCTAGAACTATTTGAAGCCATTTTGGTATTAGATAATTACACTTCTATAACGCACCTACAATGAACAAGCCAGTTATATAGGATAGCATTGAGCCCCTCGATGGGACTGAAGAGTGAGCAAATCAAGGAAGCTAACTTCATAATCCTTGAATAGTAGATTCTCGTCCGCTTTCACACCATCGTTCTCATCAAGCCCCTCGATGTGACCCATGTGGGTAAGCATACTGCTCACCACTTAAAACGGCAGCAACTGGACGTCATTGAGCGGTTCGTTGCCAAACATTGGGCAGCGAGATGAGATGCCCTTTTCGAAAATATTGTCTAGCCAGAGGCAGTAGTAGCTGTCTCTGTTTGATTGCAAGGACAGTCAGAAAATCATATAGGTGATCAATTTTATATAAGTTTGCCATGTAAAATGAAAAGCCGGTGGCATTATCGCAATCCTTGGTGAAGATTCATATCTGGTTTAGTAGAGTTTATACAGAGATCTCCTGTTTAAACCTACAGAGTTAGTATGAGGAGGAATAAAAGTTTCCCGATAAGCCTATACTGTATAACAGGATTCTATAAAGAATTCTGAAAATTCCTTCAGCTGTCAAACATCTTTCTAACCTACTATAGAAGATATTGGCAGATTCAATGGGGAGAGGAAAGTATATTGAAAGCTGTACTGTAAAAGAATCGATGATACTGTGCTCTTTTTCCTCTTACAAAGTCATCAAAAGTAATATTCATTTCGACTTTCTGGCTTTTTCTGCAGGAGCTCATAGGATATTCTTATGTTTCTTTGAAAGAATGAGACATTCAAAACAGTGAAGGATCTTATTCGATCTCCCTAATATGAGCAATGGCAAAATTCAACTGCATTGAAATTGATTAACTTGAGTGTTATTACATAAAGCGCCTAAGAAGTAGTGAAGTTTTAGGGAAACTCACTACAGCGTCTATTTCTTAGTCTAATTCCTAATGCAATCCTACTACAAAGTAGTAAATCTCCCCCCTTGATTTTATTAGGTGCTACAGCGTTGGCCTTAGAATTGAAATTGTGAATGTTTTTCTAGCCAAGTTGTATAATCGGGTTCTGCTGTCTATACCGAATCCATATACTTTCGAATATGATCCCAAGCCCTTTCCGCTCGGTTCGGCCATTCTCTCTTTCTATAAGCATAACAACTACAATACTCGCAGCTGCCTTACCAACCTCCTTTGCCCAATTCAGGCAGCCTCTGTATTGCTCGTGTACATCTTGAGTGGTTGGATGCAGGGCAGGTGTTACCTGTATCAGTTCGAAGCAGGCCGGGAGTGGTCCATCAGTCTGATAGCCCAATAAAAAGCCGCAAATGTTTTGTTTCTGGTCCCGGAGGGTCGAATAAAACGAAAATGGAACCTTCTGCGCTAGCGAAGCATCCATAGTTGCAGAAAAAAATTTTCCTCCAGCGGCCCGTGTGCAGAATCGGAGGATCCTTGATTCGTTACGCTGTTGGCTTAGCAGATTCAACGGATCTATTTTTCTCCTGTTCCAAAACCCTCTGTAGCCAATCCCAATGGCCAGTGCAAAGGTGTAATCGCAGCCACCTTGCCAGCCAGCCCAAGACCAGGTTGGAAATTCCGAAATATGGGCCAATTGTTGGCAAGCTTCGGAGTGCGTCCACAGCAGTGCATACTCGAGAAGGAGCAATGGAATACCATAAGTCTGTTTGCTGCCAATAGCTTGAACAATTCTTGATATAATGCCACTGAAAGCATTAATTCGATCGGTTTTGAATGAAAGTGTTCTTCTGGTATACTCTTCGACAAGCCCTCCGTATAATTCAAAAATATGTCCATACAAGGGGTCAGTTGATATACCTTGTGACATCATTCGCCCAAACTCTGGGTCAACCCCATATAGACGGTTCAGAGATATCTGGTTATCCTCACCCTCTCCATTGTCCGTGAATTCTCCACGGATTTGCCCACCACAACGATACCAGACTCCCCAGTCTGTGAAATACACTAGTTTATCCGAGAGTATGCTCTCTTGAAATGTCCAACCACGCCCGGCCCAAACTGACTCATTGTGGATTGAAGTGAAGTGGTGTCGCATTGCAACTAATGCATACTTGGCATTGAACGACACACAACAAAGGGGCCGTGTCCAAGGCCGAATTCCAGGTAAGGTGGCTTCAGCATCAGACCCAGCAAGAGCCGCTATGGTAAGAATCGCTAGAGCATAAATCTTATTCATTGCCATTATTTGCTCTTTTTTTTGATCTTCGTCATCCTGAACTATGCATAACTTATCGACCCAGAGATATCTCTGACCGAGGTCGCGAACAAGCTGAATAGTCTTGAACGACTCTGGGAATTTGAGGCCAGTGAAGGTTCAAGCCTCCATACTTCATAAGATCTCCCTTATTCTCTGTCGTTGTCTGTAACTTATTCTGACTGATAGCACCCCAAACATAGCTAAGTGCAATGTATTTCTGGCTGAAATGGGATTCAACGAGTCGAAATTCCCTCACATCGACCAGAATAAGCTTGGTACTGTTGATCTGACCAGCAAAAGAGTTTCTAGTTGTAGTAGATCTCTGAATACATGTGTAGTGTTCAGTTTGGCACTTTCTTAGGCATTTGCGGATAAAATGGGTATTGACTTGTTGTGGTTCCGGGGTCTTCCAGGATCGAGGTAGCCAATGATCAAGCCACTTCGCCCTCTCAAGCCGGATCTGCCCTTGTCTTTCCCTTTCAGAGTGGATGCCAAAGCCTTTGTAGGGCTTTCTCAGAGGTATTAAGCGGCTGCGAAGCGCGACGGCGGTGCTTGCATTAGGACCAAGAATTCCCAGAAGAAGTTTGCAAAACCCGCAATCCCTATTCATATGCGCCGATATAACTTGACCGGCGTCCAGCGTTTCAAAGTAGCCCCCAAGAAAAGCGGAGCGAATTCCAAGAGACGTGCACGTGTCGCATTGCCAAGTTGTCTCATCCATTCCCACCAAACTGCGGAGAGATTGCAAACGAGGCAATCAAGGAAGAAAGGTTTCGAAAGATCTCCAGTCTCAGATTCATAACACGAGCAGGCTAGTAATAGCGGCTGGCTCTCCCTATCTTGTAGAAAGTGTGAGGCTTAGCTTTAGGCAGCATTCCACTAGCACGCTGACCCAAAAACCAAGTTGAAAGGAGTAGTCACCTTGAGCTCTGGGAGAGGCTTGGTCATGATAAGCCCTGACAAAGGGAACTACAGAATCGGAATTTGTCCGGATTCGTTGGGAGGATGCTCCCTAGTGTCCGAGGTAGGCTGCGTGACGCTGTCGGGTCGACGACGGGTCTCACGAGATAGTGGACAATACAGCGAGCTAGAAGAGAATGGATTCTTGATGAACCGATCGCTCTCCCATGGGCAGCCACTACAGCTTACCCGGCTGCACTCGGTCACACGACCACTGGAGCGATGGTGGGTGACGGAGAGCGGCTAATATATAGGTCCTCGTCTGCTGCTCAGGATGTGCAGCAAATAGTTTCTTCAAAAAATGCAATTGTTCCCACTCTAGCCTACTGAAGTTCTGTACTGATCCATAAGGTTACCTAAAGTACAAATTATCAGGAAGTTGTAGGACCTGCATAGAGCTATACGATAATGCGGAATGGCCTCATAATTATGATTTTGATTGATGAAGTTGTGGAATTACCTGCGCTCACCCGTACTCACCCATGCTCACCCATACTCACCTGAAACTCACCCAGCTTGCACGAGCAAAGGGCAGCGTTGCTCACCCGCCAAATTGGGGTGAGGTCACGGCGCATTTTTATAACCTTGGCTAATCTCCGTAATCCGAGAATTGCGGATGTACAAATACCAGAGCTCCTTGCGCCCTCCCACAACCTTGCTCTGCAAGGCAACCGGGCTACTCAAAGCCTCGTTTTGGATGTCAAAGATGGAGATATTATGGCAGAAACCCGCTTCCAACGCCGGAAACTCGAAACTCGGGGGTCAATCGCATCCGTTGAGTATGATTTTATTTGACCAAATCGCTCTTGCTATGAAACTAATGCTAACCCATTAGCGCTGTTACTCCAGACAAAGTTCCCTACATACCTCTAACAACTACCGTTTCCCGGCCAGCATACCTGTTTGCTCACGGCTCTGTGCGGTTCACTCGAGATGAACAAGCACATGACAAAAACCTATCGTGGATCGGGACTTAGCGACCTGCCCCTCCCGAAATCGCAGCCCAGATCTTTATCGCATTCTACCCGCGTTCCATTAAATATGTCTGGATCTGAAGGCTCAGGCGGGATCGCCGTTTTATCGGCCGTCATCCCAGACGGTATTATTGCTGATGCGGCAAACAAGATCAACCAAGACGAGGTCTTAGCTGCTCTCTCTACAAACCCCACCGATGGAGAGAACCGTGTATATCTAGAAAAGAGCGGAGATGCCCTCGAACTAATATATGAACATTTTAAAGTAAGTGGAGATCACAGTTAACAGGTCCTTCATAAGCTAATGTGATAAAGCAAGTGAACAAAGCAACACTAGCCCAGCTTATCGGTGTAAGTGTTGGTGCGGTAGAGGAACATACTCCTGGGAAAGCGATATTCGTTCACAGAGACAACGGCCGCGGGTACTGATGGTTCGGAAAGCAATCGGGCGTTTTGATCGTTCTCATACCAATCACCCAGCCTACAGCGGTACAGGATTATGAGTACATAAGGGACTCTCACAAGATGCCGCGAAGCTTTCTCCTACCGCTGAAACGATTATGGTACCTCTGGGGCCGGGTCAGATTATGGTTCACAATAGTGAGCTAGTCTTTAAGGGTACTCTGAAGACAGGAGAAGTTTGTGCAATGTTTGGATACAAACTGTCAATAGACAGGGGATAGTTACTATGCTAGGTAGATTTCAATGCCTAATAAAAATAGTATCAAGAGATTTCTCAAATTTAGATTTGAATTCCGCTAAGCTGCGTCTTGTTGTAGAGGAATCCCGCTAGCAGAAATCCTTGTCTCCAACCATTTTATCTGCTGACAGGATCAAGGATGGCAAATCAAAATTTGAATCCTGCTGGCACGTTGTCTCATCTTGTAAAAAGGAACCCCACTGGAACGCTTTGTCCGTTGACAGAAGTAAGAGATCTAGATCCCGCTGGTAGGTTGTCTCAGTCGTCTCGTCTTGCACTATTGCAGCGGCATTTTGCTGGAAGGAGGAACGCCATCGGAGCGATTCACCTGTTGACGGAGGTAAGAGATCTCGTCTCGTCCTGCACTATGGCGGCGGCGTTTTGCTGTAAGGTGGAACTGCAATGACAAATATCTGGCTGCAGAGAAGGGTTTCTACCCTCTGGCACTATAGTCGTCGTAGCGTCCTGCTGTAGGAGGGAGTCTTCGTTCTCGGCTGCTCTGCTCCTCGCGTCTAATTGTAGAGACGAATCCGTGGCAACCAGGCGTAGAGAAGAATCGGATCGGGGAGGGGAATCCGATTCATTGGGTGATGCGTTAGTTGTAGTGTTGAGTTTCTTGGGTTTTTTGTTCTTGTGGGTCTTAGAAATGCCACAGGGGTTGCAGAAGATTCTACCATTGACTTTTCGAGCCCTAGGTGACCAAGTGATCCCACAATCACTAGGGTTTATAGAAATCAGCGATGCACCTCTATGTAAAGCTCTTCAAAGCTTTTTTGATCAAGCTTACCGGCAATTGACGAGTTTCATATTATATTTGTAGCACCTGTACCAACGGGTTTGCCAATTCTGCAGAATTTCCATAAACTGTGGGGTAGTAGTCTGGCACGTCGGGCTGTCAAGATTGGTTCGTAAACCCGAGTCGAGGCTTCCCCAAACCCAGAGTAATTGATGCAATTCCGAACCAAATTCAGCCGATCTTGCATACTTGATAACACCCTGTGCATACTCCACTATATCCCGGTTCCTCTTAGCATCATCAAGCGTGTATTCCTGATCCATTAGATTGCTGAGCGTGACGGTCAATTCCTCGGCTCTGCTTTTTGACCACATTGCCGATGCGTGTAGCTCCTGTATCGTCATTACTGGCTCTGATCGAAGGGGCAAAGTTGGTTTCTCCTGTTCTGATATCGCCGGCATTTCCGCTTTGATGGGTGTTGTACGGGGGTCTTCTGGAGCTGTTGAAATGCGAGGGCAGTATGTTGGAGTTGAAGGGAGGTCCACCGGGGAAAATCATCGCTGCTTTTCCACACCTTATTAATACCTTGTCCCCACTCCGAAACTTACTGATCCGAGTGGCGCTCAACCCTCCGTGCCGCGTACTACATTGGGGCAACTAATCATGAATTAGTCTATTGTATTCAGCCCGTAGGAATAGAAAGGCGGGTAAACCGTGTGCCACTAATGCGTCTAAACATGTTAGATATCTCAGCATTGGAAAAACTTGGGGAGGATGGCCGGATGGCCGACCCACACCGACACCCTTCGTGTCTAGCAGGGTAACCCTCTCCGTAGAGGTAATAAGACCATATGGGCAACTATGCCCCGCGGGAGGCTGTTGTGCTGGGAATTCCACCCCCTCAGGCGCTTATAATATCCGGGTAATTTTTACCCTAGGGGATTTCCCTCCATGGGGGGAATGTCTCCCCCGAGACTTTGTTACCCTCTGGAAATCATCACCCCGGGGCTTTTGTTGCCCTCAGGAAGTTATTACCTTCCGGATGTTCATTCCTTCCGGGCATTGTTGGTTTATGGGTTTTGTTGCCCTCAGGAGGTAATTACCTTGCGGGTATTAATGCCCTCAGGGTGTTATTGGTTTGTGGGTTTTGTTACCCTCAGAAAGTAATCACCTTCTGGGCGTTACTGCCTTCGGGGTGCTATTGTATTGCAAGTTTTAGAACATTGTCGCATTGGTATTGAATCACAGATTCTATTGTACTTTAAATAGTTACCGAGTTCGGGGGATCATCAACTCTTGTGGGTTCCCTTTTGACCACTTAGTACAAAATACTTCATGGCGGTCTGCTTTTCTTTTCCCCAAAACAGTTTTTTGCTCATGTCCTTCTCCAAGTTTTTTCTTTTTACCAGCAGATATGATATCATTTTGAAAGGCTTCTTCCCACACCATTTTGGGTTTGATATATACTAAGCAGCCTTTCTGTATGGCAGCAAACCAATACCGGCCCTTGGCAAGATCTTCTACTTCCTGAACAAATCGCTCCTGTTGGCCTTGGTCTTTCCTAATTACCGTATATCGATATTCATCATAGATAAAGATGAGTTTATTTCCTCCAGCAATCTTTTGTTGCAGAAACTCTATGATACTGGAGTCGTCTCCTTTCTGAACACTACCACTCTCGACAATGGCCTGTTCGTTAAGCTGTGTAGGCAGGCAGCCTATCTGGCTATTGCTGTTTTCGGGAACTGTGGGGCTGTCCTCCGTTTCTTGTGCTCCCGATGGCTTTGGGTTATTGGCCTCTGTAGTTTCCTGTTGTTGTGGATTATTGTTATTATCGCCAACGTTTGTCTGGTTGCCCTCTTCTGATACACCTGGCTGCTGCAGATTACCAGAGGGTATGTCGGAATTACCGCCAGTTGTCATTCGACTGTCCTCTCCTAGTGCATCTGACGGCTGCGGATTGTTGACCTCTGTGGATGTGATAATATTACTATTCTCTGTTTCTGGCACTTCCAACAATTGACTTTCAGCAACTTTGGTCTGTGTAGGTACCGTATCTGGTATTTGATGCTGCGTTACAGGATTGGGGGGAGGAATTATGTCCTCTAGGTTGGGAAATGGGAGGGTTTGAGCTGTATTTGTAGCTTTGGCCGGTGGCAAGGTAGCTTTCCCTGGCTTAGATTGGAACTGAAATTGTGATTGACCATGGCTGGTTGAGAAATAGTCGATATCCATAGCGGAAGGCAATTGTTCTGTGTTTGGTAGGCTCCCCTGTCTATGAGCGAATACCGAAAATACAGGTGTCCGGTGACCGAAAAAGGCAAGAAATAGCTGCTTTTTGACAGCAAAAGAACTGACATGATCTCCGCTTGAGCCGGGTTGGTCTTGATAAATGTTATTCAAGAATAGGTGCTTCGAGTCCCTTTGGTGAGACGAATCAAATGGCTTACCACATCGCTACTCTGGGGGTGCCTCATTTGCATCGGAAGTAAGCTTGGGGAGGCTGCGGTGAGCCTCCTTTGGTTCAATTAGCTTGATGAGGTTACAGATACCCTGTACTACACGGTTATGCGCTTCGCCATCAAGTTGATAGATATCTCGCGGGCGTGCCTGATGGAGAAATGAATCGGCTATCATCCAATCTGGACTTTGAACTAGAAGTCGAGTAATCTCTGGAGAGTCAAACCCCAATTGATGGGCCAAAAGACCTAATCTTGGCCACCATTTTTCAGCACTGCCACCACTTTTGGGTTTTGGCGCTCCTGGGTCCTTTCGAGGGAGGATTCCGGTCAATTCTGGCCAGTGATGCATGGCGAACAACCACAACTGATAATACCCAGATTTTATACATTCTAGCTCTGAGGCTAATGTCTCCACAAACTCGTCGTGGACATCCTCTGAAATTTGGACCTTGGCTTTACCTTCCTCCTGTCCAATGCCTTTGTACCTTCGCATGATTGCAACCCTCATGGTGCCCTTGTACTTCTTGGGTAGGAGACCCCGAAGCACTTGTGCACAGGCCTCAATATATATAGTGTCTTCGAAGAACGTGTATAGGGAGGGTACCATACAGTTCAGAGAAAGCAGCTGGTTCAAAATCCGGGTTCGAATAGTTTCTTCAGTGATTGCCGGAAATAATTCTCGGTTGTCCATGAGCTGCTTGATCAGCATGCCGTCTTGCGGAGAGTGCTTTGGAAACTTTGTCTATAGCAAGGAAACCGTGTTCGAATCAACAAGCGGTAAAAGTTCCGCATTATCTAAGATGCTGCCCCATACCACACGAATATGTGTAAGGTATTCTATTAGTTCCTTGAGTAGATGGGGTGTTAGTAATAACAGAAAAGCGATTGTAGAGCTATGCTTACTTCTGTACATTTCAACGTCAAAATGCGATGCATGGATCCCAACTGTACTGAGGACCATAATCCTATAATTGGCAAAAGCTCATCAAAAGCTTCACCGAGAGGGCCAGCCTTTTCATGCAGCTGTTTGAGATCTCTGCATTTACTAGGTGACAACTTAGTGAGCCATTTGCGTGCCCCTGCCTTCATATTGTTCTTTTGATAGTGACGAAGGGTTCGATAGATATCGCCGTCGTGGAAATTCCGAGTATTGGAATATTTTTCTCTAAGATATGAAAGCATTGATTCAGAGATACCTATAGCAATCAGCACAGCTTCCATTAGGAGTGTAATGCTAATACGTACCATCGTCGAAGAGGTCGATTACCCACAGCTTATCTCCAGGCAGGAGAAATTCATCAGCTGCGGCAATTCGATGCCTCCCACGCAAGCAAGTCAATCTAACTTTATCATCAAAACGAAGTCGAGGAGGCTCATCGTATTTTAGCAATGTGTTCTCCGAGATATTAGATCTCTTGAGCGCATCACTCAAGGTTGTCTTCGAGACAATTGCAGGAATATGGTGATCCTCCTCTGAACGGTCATAACCCTCAAGCTCGAATACTTGAACTAACCAAGCTACATGCTTCTCATCCAGTGGCCTCGTTCCGGGGACTCGGTCATCCTCAAAGGTAAGGTGTTTAATATTGATTAATGCGCTTCCCTGAAAATGAGCTTTTCTTTCGTGAAGGCTAGTAGATTCCTGAGATGAATAAGCCATGCTTGTTACACTGCCAACATAATAGGTAGTACGTGCTTTATTTCTATTGTCTCTCGAACGGTCTAATTCAAGTAAACGACCCCCCTCGCGGCGGCTCCAGTTGCTTTTTTTAACTTTGGGACCCCCGGCTCAGCTTTAGTACTCATGAGGCATCGGTTTCCTGGAAGCCATGCGAGAGTCCATCTATAAGAAATATAGGTAGTCGCAATTTGGGGAAATGATCAGTGACTTTTCAGAGATGGCGTCTCTATCCTGCGAGCATATTGCCTGGTTGCAAGTCGTAGGAGAGGAGGATTATTATTTTTGCGATCCTGGTCGCATGACGCAAGTGGCTGAAGGACTGACTAATCCAGGTTCGCAATATCCGTCTTGTGTCTTCTTCATCGGTAAGAAACAGAAGGATATCGCAATTTGACAAATTTTCACACAGAACAACATATGGCGAGGCTACAGCAATAGAATTGCTAACCTACGGATGGATTCAAGTACGGTAGGCTCTAAATATCCAATCCTTTTTGCCGACGGTGACCCGCACATTCAGATCCCTCTACGCCAAGAGGTTCGGAGCTGCCACCAACAGGTTATATATCCTGCGGCCTGGAAGCCATACCCCCAGAGGAAAATACTGGATGTTGCCTACAGTCAGATACTTTTCCTGTTCAGCAATATAATATGTCTTTTTGTAGAAGACCTTGGTGGGCTTGAGAAGGTTGCCCTTCTTCTAACGGCGTGGGCTCTTATTGGAGATGCTTCTGGACTTTCTAAGGAAATTCGACCTAAAGTCATTATTATCATTCCCGGGGATTCTCCTAGTCCCACTTTTGATATACTGGAAATGGAAAGCTTCCGGTTTAGCGTGACAGGTGGAAGTCCAGTGGATTTGGGGAAAGCTTTCTCTTCAATCATGTTGATGCATTTGGCGAACCAGATGCTTTCACCATTGGCCCTGTAACGGCCATACGAGAGCTCGGGCCGCAGAGCGAGCCATGCTCGCACCGCCAAGGTTCGCGGCTCGCGGACCCCTATTAGAGACCGACGAGGATGCTTCTTGCAACCTCATCGGTCAACACACATATTGTACATAGAGCGCCATTAGAATAGAGCTATACTCACATCCCCACATTCACGAACCACGAACCTGTACGAACCATCGAGCTCGTAGTACCGACCGTACGCCCGTCGATCACGTATCGAACCTGAGCACCTGCGACCAACCGTCTAGGCTCTGACATGGAGAAATAACTACTCCCTGCGGGTTGGGCACCATCCTGGCCTGCATGGGCTCTGAAGAAAGAGGACGATAGCAACAATGGGAGCGGCAACGATGACAATAATCCTGATGGCGATGGCGATAGTGGTGATGGCGGTAGTGACCGCGGTGGTAGCAGCAATAGTAGCGACGATAGCGGTAGTGATAATGACGGCAGTGGCGATGGCGATAGCGATAGCGACGATGGTGATGGTGATGACGACGACAGCGACAGCGACAGTGACAGCGACAGTAACAATAACGATAGCGATAGTGGCGATAGGTTTACTCCCCAGAAGCTGAACAAGAAGCTCGAGCGTCATGGATTCGTAATTGGTGGGAAGGTTATGGCATGGAAGCCATTTTTAAAGATGTACAAGGCCTGTATTGTCAGATATGGGGACAAAGGTGCATATACATACAGGCTAGTGTCTGATTCTGAGGCTCCAAGTTTCAACCCAGAGAAAACCCCGTTACTATCCGACAATAATCGGCGCATGAGGGTTAAGAAGGGAGACAGGACTCGCAAATACACCGAGAATGATATTTGCAGATATCTGGCAGTGGCTTATCAAGTAAAGGAGGACGATATGGACGATCCTGCTGCCTGCATGGAACCTGGGCAAGAAAAGTATGGTGAAACCCATATTTGGGTGGAATGGACAGACGGTGAAACCATATGGGAGATCCGGTCTGGTATGCAGGAAATAATGGGTAAGCCAAGACTCAAGGGGGATACAAAAATCTATGAACTGGCTCGGAGACAGGAGAGGAGGTATAGAAAGTCCAGAGATACCAAGGGGTTTGTGGATTATTCGTCACCAAGGAAGGCAATTACACTAAGCTCAAGGGGGCGTGGTCGCTCTGCCAGTCTCCATCTTACTGATGACGACCATTACGTGGATGCTCGAGGCGATGTGTTTGTTCGAGCAGAAAATGCCTCCGACAAGGCCTCAGTCCACACATTTGGTGTAAGGAGCAAGGCCGGTAGCACAACAAGCAGAGCAAGTAGGATGAGCAGAGGGAGTGGTAAAAGCCGACAATCAAGCAGGCGTTCTGAGGGCTCTGATCCTGGGTATGATAGCGATGACAACCAAAGCCAGAGGAAATCGAAGAAGAATAAAGGGAGAGGCAAGGAGGAGCTTTCCGAGAGTCAGCAAATTCTCAAAGGAGTGTCGCAGCTTATGGCACAATTTATGCAAACGATGAAAGCAATGCAAGCAATGCAAGGAATGCAAGCAATGCAAGGAAAGCAAGGAATGCAAGGAATGCAAGGAATGCAGGGAATGCAAGGAATGCAGGGAGTGAAGATATCCGCGACTTAGCCAATTGCACCGGCTCCACCGATGGCTACAGCTTTATTTAGATTGCTATATGGGATAATTCCAGCCATGTTCTTCTAGCGTTATATTCCTCTCTTTAAGTCTGTCTGTTGTTCGAGTTATAGTGTTTTTGCAGAGTAATTTGTCTGTCTTTTTGCTGCGTCTAGGTACTGTTTTTTGTGTCCTGTTTTACCGGGTCCCTGCTTTATCCTAATACATCCCACCGCTCTCTTGTTGTATTTAGCTCAGTAATTGAAGTAGTTTACATTTGCTTTGGGTAGTTTGCAGGGTCGGTGGTGTGGGGAAGCTCCTCTGCGCTAGGAGACGCTTTGGTGGGACGGCGAAAGTGGTCAGACCCGGAAGTGATTTGGGAGAGGGATACGCTATATGGCTCAGACTCTACAGCAGCACTGAAGTATGTGCAAGATGTGAGAGCCGGTTGGTGGAGCAGTACAAGGCTTCTTAGATATTGTTGCAAATATAGCTGGGAGGGAATAGATACTACAGATGAAAGTCACTTACATTATATATATTTATTTAATAAATGTTTGTTGACGAGGCAGTTCAATTGGGTTGGTCTCATTGACCCAAGTTCAATGCCCGCGAGGTTATGCCCTTGTGCACATATCTCGCAATATATCCTGTGCTTCTAATCGGCGGTCCGTCCCGAACTGTTACTCTTGGTGCCATACGCTACGGCAATACCATAGCGCCATCACGGCGGTGAGGCATATGACAACACTGTTAGAGGCAGCATATATAAGTGGTTAACACGCCCGAGCATTTAGAGATATGCTCGAGGGATAACTCTTCATGTATGGGACCTTGTGTATGGAGAAGAGATAAGCAGTTCTGCTGTGGCGAGCTGGTTGAAATCAAAAGCCGTATTTTTGCTGCACTATTGCATTTAGTATGGTTGCACTTTTTCAGAATTTTAAAATGGCTCCTTTGTTGAAAACGGGCTAAAAACTCTGAGGGGCACCTGCTGGGGTGCAAAATAGGTGCACCGAGCAAATAAGCAAGGTATATGAAGACTGTAAAGACACTCAATGCAGGAGCAGTATATGGATTGCGAAGTACAAATAGATGTTGCGGAAAGGGAGAAAAGGGAAAAAGTATGAAAAGTGGCCAAGGTAAGCCTGCGGAGTAAGAACATCGTTAAATATAGATATATTAGATGGCCCAGTCACGGCCGTTAGGGCTAAGGTCAGGTCCCAGCCCTAACAGTCAGCTCTCGTCGTCATTTAGAATCTCTCCAAGCTCAGTACTCTCCTTCAGTACGATGTGTGCTTTTTTTCTGGTGATCTTCATATCCTCCTTAATCAACTGGATAGCCAACTCAGGTACAAGGACAGTAAGGATATAACTAGCAACTCCGATATCGACTATAAGTGTATGTCTAGGGGCTATATCACGGATTTTCTATGCAAAATGAAATCCAATATAATCAGACCTATTTGACTAGTTAGTATGGGTTATTTAAGGCATATATGGGTAGTTACATAAGCTCTCGCCCCTTAGGCCCATAGTAGCCTGCTGTGGCTAGGGGTATTTGATCCGCAATACTCAATCTTGGCTTTTTTTGTTTGTTATCTTGAACTCCTTTAGAAATAACCCGATTGAGAGCAGAATGAAAGCTTCTGAAACGACTCTTCAGATTTTTCCAGTTGATCTTTGGATAACCTCGTTTTCTTCACTCAATCATAGCCGATCTATAGGTATGGACCTGACAAAAACGTTTTTTGTGCCAATAACTGCTTCGTTTATCAAGCCTCCAGCCAATAGATCACTTTGCATCTATTTTTACTCCACACATTGGACAATGTATAGAGCAAGCTATAGTAGAAGACTCCGACTTATCATCTCTATCAATGCTCCCGGAATGAGATGAAGTATTGCCATCTACTTGAAGGGTAAATATATCTGCGTCATCGTTGGAAAACTTTGAAGACTGCTTACCTAGCTCTTCATTAGGGGAATTGTATGAAGTTGGCATGAGGAAAATCTGTATTAGCTAGAAACAGCTAAAGAGTACCAAAGTGTGGTTGACGTAAATGCTTGCTTATGAGAACTCTTAAGATATAATTCCTATGGAGACGAATGCTGCGGACTTTAACTAATAAGTAGGTTGAGCCATAAATATCAAGAATTGATACATAAGCGCTTAGCTATATTTAGAGGGGGTTCTATTTCTTACCCCCGGGCTCAGGTTTCTGGCCCTCTAGAATACTAAATGTTGCGATATGCCTTGCTGCTACTGGGGCAATGTCGCGAACACGGCATTGGAATTGGCGTCGCATATATACAACGCGGGACAATAGGTAATACCGGTATAGGTCTCCAGATTAAGATGAGGGGTCTACATAGCCTTAGAGGCAATGTGGGCATTGCAAGGCGGACGTCTATAACTAGAGGCAGGGCCTTGCAGTTAGATCAGTAGTCTAGTCAATACACAAGTTCGCTAACGATAGGTCCTGAGCCCTAGTTTGTTTACATTGTTGCTACTATTGTCTATTGTTTCGCCCGCCCAACTAATCAGATCGAACAGCTGTGTCAACACTAAAGAAAAGTACAGGTTTTGCTTTTAACTATCTCATCCATTGTAAAGAGCCCCATATCTGAAGGACAGAGTGAGAGATATAGCATTTAAGGTATTATGAACCTTTTTCTGTAAAGAAAACCCATCATCCGACATTTGATCTTGTTGACTAACTCTTTGTACCTTTTTTGCCCTACTAACATTGCCTTCCAAATCAGCATCCCCTTTGGAATCAACATAGCCTTCCGAATGGGAATCTAGTTTGCGTTTTGTCGTTGCTCCCGCAGATTTGATACCATGGATATCTTGAAGGTGATAAAGCAAGTCCGGAATAGATTCGAACAATATTGCACATCGAGGATGTAGGCATTTTGCTGCCTTGTTGCCCTTTAGTTCCCGAATATGCTCACTGGTATGTTCTAACCAGCGGTTTTTGTATATGAACTGACGAAACCGTTCAGACACGGGCAATTCTGAATTACCCAAGCAGAAAGGGCAGTGTCCAGCACATACAAGTGCCCAGCGGAAAATCAAAGGTTTACACCAAAGAGGGAGTAACTCAGATCTGTCTAGATGACTTTGGCAGTGCTCATCCCATTTGACCTGTTCTGTAATCCATTTATCACACTAGATGCATAACTCGGCAATCTCATATCTCTGTTTCAGATATGTCTTGCGGCACTGATATGTATGTCTCCATCTATCAAACACTTGTATACTAGAAAATACTAATCAGCAATTTTCTTTAGACTTAGAGAGAGGTAAACAACCTATCCATACGTAGCCCACATCCAGGTACTATGCAATTACCCATTTCTGGCTGTAAGCTTGGCTGATATACAGCTCGAGAGTCTTGTGAACATAGTGAAATCAAGTCACTAAGGGCACAACGGCCTTCAGGACTCCGTAGTGTAGCTGGAAGGAATAGGTAAGATGCCAGATGGCTACGTTCAGGCATTAGATGACGAGTACGGTTGAAAAAAGTACGATAATGATCCTCTAAATAGGTGTCATGTGTAGTGCTGAGTTTTTGTGGTTGGAGCTTCTGCTGCTTCTTAAGCTCATTGGCAATGAGTTGGTGTTTTCGGTCATATAGTTGTTGTCGACAAACTCGATACTGCTTAGCACCTTCTCCATCCTGCTTACCATCTTCTTGAGCAATTTTCTCTGTTAAAGCGTTGATATCCTTCTGCAGGGTAATGAAATCCGAACGACACTCAAGATCGCATTGTATTTTCGTAGGTAAGGACTGCCAAAGCTGTGGATGGCGGCATAAAGACAATCCACGAAGATCTTCGATATGATCATGTCGTTGTTTTTGCCCCAAAAAACTAGCTTGTCCATCAACAGTGCTAAGCTGAGCTGCGTAAGAATTAAGGAAGGTATCAGGATTTATATGTCCAGCAAACTTCATCCGTTCTGCAATTGAATAGTCAAGATCTTCACCAAAACTGTTAACTAATAAATAATCATTTATATAGGTAGGGATTATACCATCAGCTTTAATCAGTGCTTCCCGTCGAGCAGCATGAACAGTAATATTTTCCTCATACCCTGCTCGCCTACCCAGTGCCACTAACTGATAACCAAACCAGTTTGACTTTTGGATCTTTCTAGTAGGGCCTTGAAAAGTCGTAGTCCGAAAAAAAGGTAAATCAAGAATATTATCTTTCCATTCCACCACAAAAAGATCTTCATCGGCTGGTGGTTCAATAGCAAAAATTTCTTCTAAGGTATGATAATCTCTAAAAGCATTGTCGGCAAGTGCTATAGTAAGAATAAATAGCATCGGATTAACTAGAAGAGTATCTGTCTTCTCATAAATTGCATGCATTGGTCTAGCCTCAAATAACTGTTATTAAAATCCGAAGATATAATGAATTTAAAGCTAACCTTTTATGTGGTGTATTTACCATGCCTTTCGCATAGCGTCTGAGAATTCTTATTACAATCTCAGGCCTTCTATCCTGGTCCCAACATATAATAAAGGTAATATCCTATCAGAAGTTAATTCTTAGCAATTTTTTTAATAGTAAGTTTCTAGAACCTGTACTATAATATTCTGCAACTGAATATTTAGAATAGTCGCAAGTGCACTTACTCTGTAATGGAGACCTAGACCTGAATCTGGTCATACACTTGACTCAAAAAACTCTCCAATTCTTCCAGATGTATAACAGAAGAGTTGAAGTGCAGCAGTAATCTGTACCCTAGAACTCTCGTGATGGTAATTATGCCAATCATTTTGCCATAGCTGCTTTAATAAGGCAATAAAGACTCTAGTCGTAAGGTAATGTGTTGGCTGTCGAGTAGTTGGAAGAACAAGCTTCTTTTGTAATTGATCCCATATATACTAGAAGTAAAGAAAAATATTTAGCCAATTTGAAAAGTAGATATCACGAATAACATACATATGTAATTGATTCCTTCTTCTCTTTAGGAATAGGGTTGGAAGTCCGGCGCCCCCAAGCAGAGGTGAACTGTCGCCAATACATGCAAACAGAGGATACAGTTGGTTTGTCATTGTTGAGCCCTTCAGCACCGAGAGCAAGGAACTCAGCAAAATGCTTTGCTGTTTGAATATCATGAGGACTAGCATTAGGATGGGTCTTTGTATATCTATAGAATGAGTAGCGCTATTAGTATAGCAACCATGTCTAGGGTAGAGAGACACACTCAACCCATATACTCCATCGCCGATCATATAAGCGTTCCGTATGAGCTGTAATAGGTTTCAAAATTTGAGTATCATTAATGCCAGTCATGTCATCATTAAAACCATTCTCTCGAGCCTTTTTAGCTACTTCTTCAGGAGTCTTTTTCTTTCCCATCACGCACTCGGACGATTGCAAGGTTCGACAATCACACTATCACAGTGGTGATAACCGTCCACGGTAAATCGGAGACAGTAGCACACAGGAAGTAGCAGCAGACTACAGTTGGATGATAGAACTGTAGGACAGTTGAATAGTCCAACGGTTGGACGGTAGAACTGTGAAACGGCAGGACCGTCGGACAGTTGAACTGTTGAATGGAACTGTCAAACGGTCGCACTGTCGGTGGACGTAAATAAAAGATGGGTTTTGAAAAGAATAGCCGTATAAACAGCGAAAAAAAACTTTTTGCTGCGCACAGGGTAGCGGCGACAGCAGCGACAGGAAGTAGCAGCGACAGCAGCGACCGACAGCAGCGACAGCAGCGACAGCAGCGACAGCAGCGAGGAAGTAGCAGCGACAGCAGCGATAGAGAGAGTAGCGCACGGAAGCAGCAGCGACAGCAGCGACAGAAAGAGTAATGCACGGAAAGTAGCAGCACATAGAATAACAGTAACAGGCAAGAAGCGGCAGCTTTTTTGGGGGGGGGGGGGGGTTCGAAAACACCATCATGGAACAGCTTTCGGGGACCCGGGTTTAGGAACGCACCATCGTGGAACAGCTTTCCGGGACCCGGGGTTGGGAATGCACACCCCCATCGTCAAAAGTTGACGATTTTTGACGGCGCGATATGAAAGCGACAAAGGCTTGCATGGGTGAAGAGGTGCACGATGGATGAGGGCGGGCGGCAGTGTGGGTGAGTCGTGGTGTTGAGCAAAGGCGGCGGAGGAAAAAAACAAAAATTTGTTCAAAATTTTAATGGTAACACTGAGAATCGAACTCAGACCAAAACGGGACTTGTTTTTCCACAACGTTACGTGCTACCATTACACCATGTTACCGTTGAAGGGCCAGCGACTAACTCCCTACAAGAACAAACCGACCGACACGGAGCATCAAATCGCCCTTACCTAGTCTAGCATCTCTTTTTTTTCTTCCGCCGCCTTTGCTCAACACCACGACTCACCACCACCCACACTGCCGCCCGCGCTCACCCATCGTGCACCTCGTCACCCATGCAAGCCTTTGTCGCTTTCATTTCGCACCGTCAAAAATCGTCAACTTTTGACGATGGGAGTGCGTGTTCCCAACCCCGGGTCCCCGAAAGATGTTCCGCGATAGTGTTTTCGACCCCTCAGCTTTTGATGTGTGTTCCAAACCCCTGGTTCCCCAAAGCTGTTCCGCGATGGTGTTTTCGACCCCCCCCAAAAAAATGCTGCTGGGAAGGTGCCTTTTAAGGGTACAAGTGGATACGGGTAGATTACTGGGTGGAATGTCGACATGCACATACTTGCTCGGTCTCTCAGGTTTGTATATACACTCTTTATTTTCTAAGGAGAAATTGGCTCTCACAGTTGGTAACTGAATTGGAGCTAGCATGCCTCGTGTAAGATTACTCTAGTTGGCGCACGGCCACAATCGAATATACATACATGCAAATACAGCATGCTAACTAGCCCCTCCGCATTTCGGATAGAATCGATGAGCACAGACTGCCGCGATGAACGATGTGGCTTCGGTCCACCCTCAGCCGATACACGAGCCAGTCAACGCCAGCATCACTAGCTACAAGACGCAATGTACTTCAATGGCCGTACCTTATCTAACCAAATGCTTAAATTGCGTAGAGCATTACTATCGTGATTGGAGTCTTGGACGCCCGTCATTAAGATCGTAGTAGAGCATCATAAAGCTCGGGAAAACGAAAATGTTGTACAAGCCGTATACTCTGTCACTGTGTCTTTAAGTGGTGTTCTGGCTAGCGCTAGTAGTAAGGCTATAGTTTCTACGTGCCGTAAAGTTCCTACCACGGCATGCGAGTACTTATCCTAATTATGCTTCCACAATACTCCTGAACTCCAGCCAGAATTTCTCCTTGGCCCACTTCGCCAGTGCAGTAACCGTCCTGATCAGTTTGTAAAGCGCTTTTACCGAACCCAAGCCCCCACTGTCTAGTGGGCCTAGGACCATTACACCACCATCCATCGTGTCCCTATATGCGATGTGCAGTTTCCAGTCCATGCCGATAGCCGTCCACCCGAAGACTGGGATATTTTGTTCCGCTCTTGAATAGTCTATAGGGACTCCCATTTCGTCCTCCTCAATAGTACGACCCTCGCTATCTACAGTGGATATTTGTCTATTCGTCGTCTTTCGACCCGCCGTCCTTGACTGCACCCTTAGTTCTTCCAACTTTGCTAGCCCCGCGAAACACCACACCCCGAGTTGTAGGCTAGCCTCAAGGTAGTTCTTTCCTGGTTCACCGACCTCAATGCAGCCTGGCAGGGCCAGCCTATTCACACTGGTGTCAAACATCTGGTTGAGTCGCATAGTGGGATCAGACGTCCAAAGAGCGGTATAGACGGGAGCAGTGGCGGGCGTGTGGGGAGAAATTGCAAGAGCAAAGTCGGCCTTCTTGGTGGGGATCGCGGTGTTGCGGACGTGAGGAAGGAGCGTGGCACTATTAATGTCGCTGTACTGGCTGTGACCCATATTAGCTCATCGAGAAAAAGAGCTCAGTTGGACAGAGCTATTACTCACACATCCTTAACGCATAGCATCCCCTCCAGTTCCGGCTGTGCAAAGACCTCTTCCAGGAGCTTGTTTGCGATCGCCAACCATGGTCCTTCTGGCTCGTTTTCGATGAAACAGGACTTCGCTCTCTGAAGTGTGTTTGTGACTATTCTCCAGAGGTTCTGATCGGTGGAGTGGTCGTTAGGTATAGAGGCATTGAAAGCATGGTCAGGAATATCCTCCAAAGGTAGGGTTGCCTTAATGGTTTCCTAAGTGCGTCATCACTACCTACCGTAAAGCGCGTGTTCATGGACAGGGAGATGACCATACCTTCAGAGAACCAGGGACAATCCCTACTCCGTGCAGAGGCAACCCGCGTATCATATCAACGATGCTTTGTGGGGTATTCTCATCCATGGATGTGATGTACTTGAGTGGGGGGCTAGCGAAGCGGTAGGTATTCCGTAGCTCACGCACAGGACTGTTTGCCTTAACTTTTATTGGAGATGAGGACCGGGAGAGCACCGTTGGAGGTAGTTGGATATCGCTGG
>JAJDFE020000329.1:0-39904 GCA_021527465.2 Geoglossum glabrum | reverse complement strand
AGAAACGCTTGGAGGAATACTTCTTAAAAATAACAATACCGGGACGCGATTGTCTGAGCGACAAAATGAAGTCGCGCGTTTTGTCAGAGATATTATTGCAATTGTTGCTGAGATTATAGCTAAACACTTTGACGATAAAACTATAGTTGAAAGTAGCGGTATATTATATGATGACGAATTACAGCCAGAAAGCATAGTGGAGGAATTAGAGAGTAAAGCTCCTCAGCAGCAAGAGCAGCCGCAACCGCAGCAGCCTATGTTGCCATCGCCTCCTATGCCTAATATGGGGCCTTCTACGCCCCCTGGAATGCCCGGTATGCCGCCTAATGCCCCTTTAATGGGGCAACAGCCGCCTATGCCGGGTAACAATATCGTGCCATTTCCTGGTGGTCCGCAACCTAATCCTATGATGCAAGGGGTAATGGGTGGTTTACCGCAATTACCACCGCCACGTCCAGATATTAATATGATAGTAGTGCAGAAATTGCAAGCTGCACTTAAAGTATTACGTAAAGACTTCCCGCGCGGTTATCGTATAGAAATAGAAACTGATAGCACTATATTTGGAGATGCTGCACAAGAGCGTCAGGATGCTGTTGAGTTTATTCAAGGTGTAACTGGTTTCTTACAAGCTGCTGCTGCGCTTGGTCAGGAATTACCTGAAAGCGTACCGCTGTTCGGTGCTATGTTACAATTTGGTGTGCGCAAATTCCGTACAGGTAGGGATTTAGAGAATAGGATTGATACTTTCGTTCGTCAGATGGATAAGAAGGCTAAGGAAGCCGCTAAAAATCCTCAGCCTGATCCTGAGATAGCTAAAGCTCAGATGGAGATACAGCAGCAGCAAGAGATGCATAAGGCTAATATGGAGAAGTTGACTGCTGAAAATCAGATGAAGGCTGCTAATGATCAGCGTGATGCTCAGAAACAAGCTGCTGAAGACGCACGCGAAATGCAGATGAAGCAAGAGGAAGATAGGCGTGCCAATACTATAGCTCAGAATGATATGGCTATTAAACTTAGAACTGCGCATTTAGATATGACTGTGAAAGAGCGCGAACATGGTATGACAATTGAACAAATGGAGCTTGAGAATAGGTATAATAAAGAAGCTCACGAAGCTAAGATGAAAGAGCTTGAGTTACAAGCTAAAGAAAAAGATAAACAACGTAAAGACAAAGCTAAGCAAAAGAAGAGTGCTGCGTGATGCCTAGTTTTATGTACTGTGAAGAAACAGATAGTATTATACCTAGTGAAGAATACTATTTATCTAAGTATATGAAGACTGCTGATAAACATATGTTGGTGGGCAATAAGCGTGTACAGATATATTACAACGCTGATGAGATGCTCCCTACAAGACATATGGTTAATAATAAAATGTATACATCTAAAAAGAAGTTTAGGGATGAAACTAGAGCTAGAGGCTGTATTGAAGTAGGTAATGAAACTAAAATTAAGCCTCGTAAGAGAATACAGCCGGATCGTAGAGAACGTAGAGAAGCTATTAGGCAAGCTATACACACTTTGAAGAATAGCCCTCGGCATTGACATTTTATATCTACTTGCTTGTACATGTATAATGTGGTAGAGGAACGGGTATGAATAAAAAGATCGAAGATACTGACGTAGAAGTGAAGCCGGGCACCATACCCGAGCCGCGAGAGGAGCGCGAGGATCGCGAGCCCAAGCGGCCATCGGTGCGTGAAAGCCTTATGGCTGCTGTTAAAGAACAAGAAGATAAAGAGAAGGCAGCAGACGGTAAGGACGAACCAACTGATACCGCGGAAGAAATTGAAGCTAAGAAGCAAGCTACTGCTGAACGTAAAGCTAAGAAAGAAGCAAAAGAAAAGGCTGAAGCTGAAGCGGCAGAAGTAAAAGATGAAGTTGACGAGCTTAAAGAAGTTACTACTAAGGAAGAAGATGAAGCAGAAACTCCCAAGGTTGAGGAACCTAAAGAGAAAGCTAACATCGCACTTCCTAAGGAAGTAAAAGACGACTGGGTTAAACTATCTCCCGCTACTCGCAATTATCTCAATAAGCAGGTAAAAGAGCTTAGTGATGTAAAAGCAGAGTATGGACGCACTTTAGCCCGCGTCAAGGATATGGACGCTGTTGTTGCTCCACATCTTGATAAAATCAAGAATTTTGGTGTGACGCCCGCCCATACAGTAGGTAAGTTATTTGAGTGGATGGACGGATTAACTGGTCCAAATAGGCTGCAAGTATATCAGCAATTAGGTAGAGCTTTTCAGATACCTACTGCTGGTAATAATCAAGATGATCCACAGATTGATAATCAAGACCAAGGCCAATCTCAGGTACTACAGGAAATTACGCCTGTTCTACAGAATTTTGGCAATCAGTTAGGCGCTATTCAAACTCAGATTGAAGCACAAAAGCAAGCTGAGGCTGATAACGCTATATTCTCTTGGGCTGGATTGCAGGCTGATGGTAGTTTTAAGAATAAGCCATATTTTGGCGAAGTTCGCGGACTAATGGCTACCTTTTTGAAAAATGGCTCTATTCCTCTTGTAAATGGTAGACCAGACTTAGATACTGCTTACACCATGGCGTGTAGAGCACATCCTCAAGTCTTTGAAGCTATTCAACAGGAAGAGAGTACTGCTAAGGCCGCAGAGGAAGCTAAAGCCAAAGAAGCAGCAGCTAAGAAAGCTAAGTTAGATGCTGCTAAAAGAGCTGGCGTTGGTATTCGATCTGGAGCGCCTATTCAGGCCGCACCTAGCAGGAAACATTTGAATGGTAAGCCAAATAGTGGCAAGCCTTTGTCTGTTCGCGATAGTATTTATGGCGCTATTAAAGAATTGCAGGAATAATTATATTTAACCCTTAATTAATCAGTTGGAGTAGTGATATGGCATTCCCAAATTTATCAGAAATTGTTACGACTACTCTGCGTAGTCGCACAGGCGTTCTTCAGGACAATATGTCCCGTAACAACGCGCTTTTAGCTCGTTTAAACCGCAAGGGTAGGATTAAGACCTTCTCCGGCGGCCGTACTATTGTTCAGGAATTAAACTACGCGAACAATAGCACGTTTACTTGGTACTCGGGATACCAGACTATCAACATCAATCCGAGCCAGGTTTTCACCGCTGCGGAATATCCTATTCGACAAGCCGCGCTTGCTGTTAGTATCTCGGGCTTAGAAGAGATACAGAATAGCGGCGAGGAAGCCATTATCGATCTGTTAGATAGCCGCGTTGAAAACGGCGAAATGACCTTTATGAATGGTCTCTCTAACGGCATCTATGGTGATGGCACTGTTACCGGCTCTATTAGTGGCTTACAGCTTTTAGTAGCTGCTTCGCCTACTAGTGGAACCGTTGGCGGCATTGACCGTGCTCAGTGGGCGTTCTGGCGTAATATAGTTTATAGCGCTCTCACTAACGGCGGTGCTGCTACCAGTGCAGCTAATATCCTGGCCTATATGGATAGCATTTGGGTACAGCTTATTCGCGGTCGTGACAATCCTGATTTGATCGTGGCTGATAATAGCATGTATCGCTTCTATATGCAGGCGCTTCAGGCTATTCAGCGTATCACTAGTGATGGCGCGGCTCCTGACTTAGCTGAAGCTGGGTTCCAGTCGCTTAAGTATATGAACAGCGACGTTGTTTTAGACGGCGGTTTCCAGGGTTTTGCTGGCGATCCGCTTCCGTTTGAAACATCTGCCAGCAGCAACTCGGTTGGTGGTGTTCCTACTAGCTTCATGTATTTCTTAAATACTAATTATATTCACTTTAGGCCGCACGCTCAGCGTAACATGGTTCCCCTTGATCCTGATCGCTTCTCGGTAAATCAGGATGCGATGGTTCGCCTGTTAGGTTGGGCTGGTAATATGACGCTCTCAAATGCGTTTTTACAGGGCGTTATCACCACGTAATACCTAGAGTGGTTAATATTATTAGGAGTAACTAACATGGCAGTCATTACTTCATTCTATACTATGGACGGCAAGGAAGGTGTTGACCTTAATGTCGTTCAGACATCCGTTACCACTACTGATCCTGTTGTTCCTGCCGCCCGTGCTAAGTTGGGTGATAGGGTGCAGGGTAATGGTGGTTCTGAGTGGATATTTGTTAGGGCGTCTACTACTGTTACTGCGTACAACGTGATCGCCATTAGTAAAGATTACGCCGCAGAAACGTTAACTGAAACCCTGGCTAAGGCTGGTGTGTCTATATTTGGAATTGCGGAGTTCCCGCCTAACCAGCTTGGTGCAACTGTCAGTATTGGTAATGCCAATGGTGGCGTTGCCAATCCTGGTGATTACTTCTGGGCGGCTCTTAAAATTGCTGCCGGTGGTAAGGTCAATTGCGCTGTTACTGCTGCTTCTGGTGGTCAGACTAAACTTTATGTTTCTGGTCTGATTGCTGGTAGCTTAACTAGCGCTATTTCTACCTCGGTTCCGCAGATGCAGGGCATTATAATTGTGGAGACTTTAACCACAATTTCCGTGCCGTTCAGTGCGGAATGTATTATGCAGTCTTATATGGTCGCGGTGACCTCGATCTAATAGTGTAAGTTGGAGGCAGATAAGGTGCTTGACGATAAACCTATTGAAACACCTAATCTGCCTCCTTTTCATCATTATGATGGGCATACTAGATTAGATTTAATATCTACTGAAGCCGCCACTCCGTCTGAAGTATCTATAAAAAATGTAATTCATAACATTAAACAAGGTTACTGTAAAATAAATTACCTTTCTGAATTTAGAAAGGTTAAAGGTAGCGATAAGAAAATAGCTATTGTGGGCGGTGGGCCTTCTATTAAAAATTATATAGACGACATAAAGCAGTTTAAAACAGTTATAGCTTGTGGGTCTGCAAATGATTGGATGATGGAGAACGGGATTATACCTACTTATGCTACTATTTGCGATCCTGATCCTGTCAGTATTAAGTATTTTCAGAAATTGGACAGCGAAACTAAGTATTTAGTAGCATCATGTTGTGATCCACTTATATTCGAGCACCTTAAAGATCAGCAAATAATCTTATGGCACTGTGATAGTGAAGAACAAAGGCCCCATATAGAAAAATTAGAGCCAGTATATTTTGGTATAGGTGGAGGATGTACTGTAGGTTTACGATCTTTATCTATAGCTATCATGTTAGGTTATAGTAATGTTCATATGTTTGGGTTTGATAGTTGTTTAGGGGATAATGATAAACACCATGCGTATGGATTTGCTACTGATGAAGAAGGTTTAGGTGTAATTTATAATGTTAAAGTAGGTGATCAGCATAAGTTTAATCCTGAAAAGAATTATAGGTGCGCAGGTTATCAACTAGCTCAAGCAGAACATTTTAGACAGTTTTATAGAGTTTTTCACCATTATTTTACTCCTACTATTTACGGCGATGGGCTAATTGCAGGTATGATGAATAATTTACGTCAAGAAGTTGAAGATATGATGAAGCAGGAAGCAACAAAGGAAACTGCAAATGGACTTTAGCCCTCCGCGTAGTATCGACTGGCAAGGTGACGGGTATGGATTGGTCAGATATGACGATCCTTCTCGTTTAGTTGTATACTTCTATGTAAAATCTGTGCTCCAGCCTATTAAATCAAGGGAAGCTGGTAGGCCAATACATGATAATATACCATATGTTACTATGCATCCTCCCGGCGAGCGTTTAAACATCGTAGACCGTCCTGCTACTGACAACGATAGGATGCGTTTTCCTAAGCAGTGGCAACAGTTTATGATGAACCAGACACAGATACCGGAAGGTACTTTAATTGACTTATTGTTTCCCAATGATCCTGCTAAAGCGGACATCCTTAAAGGTCAGGGCATACACACAGTAGAGCAGTTAGCTAATTTATCTGCTAACGCTATAGATACTGTAGGTATGGGCACGCAAAATTTAGTAAATATAGCTAAGCGTTATCTTGACAGCGCTACTAGTGGAACAGCCTTCCTTAAGATGCAGAAAGAGCTTGAGGATAAGGACCAACGTATAAGGATGTTGGAGGATCAGGCTACTAAACAGAGCGAGCAGATCAACGCTTTAATTGGCCAAATTAGAAACCCTAATTACGGACAAGTACAGCCTGCTTTTGAGCCGGGGCATGATGCCCAAGCGTCTAGGATTAACGCTAATCATAAATCTGTCGATGTAGCTAAAGCAGTCAATAAAGTACATGCTAGGGGTAAGGTCAGTATACTAGGGGAGCAGAATGCAGCCGATTAAAGAAATAAGGTTGCCTACTGCTACTTCTACCGAGAAAATATATGAGAATATAAGAGCCAATAAAGATAAACGTATACAGGCTTACAACTCTTATCAGTGGCGTAAAGATAAACCTATAGCTATTGTTGGTGGTGGACCTTCTTTAGCAGATAATTTAGTAGCTCTAAACAAATTTGACAGAATTATAGCTTGTGGATCAGTGCATGATTACTTACTAAATAACAATATATATCCTGAATGGTGTGTAGTCTGTGACCCTGATCCTATAGTTACAAAGTATTTACGAAGAAAAGATAGGAGTATAAAGTATTTAATCGCCTCCCAATGTGATCCTTCAGTATTTGAATATTTGAAGGATAATGATGTATATACATGGCACGCATTCGGTGACGGCTATGATATGTCAGTGTTTGGAGAGCATAAACAAACTGGAGGCGGTTGTACAGTAGGAACAAGAGCGATGGTGATAGCTCTTGATATGGGGTTTAAGGATTTACATTTATTTGGGTTCGATACTTGTCTTAATAACAACTATAGACATCATGCTTACGACTTTATTGACCCGGATAAAGAAACTGTAGGAAATATACAGGAGATTTGTTTAGAGCCTAACGGAAAGAGGTATAAAGTTGCTGACTTTATGTTAGCACAAATGTTTGATTTTCAACACATATTAAAAATATATGCTAATAGACTTAATATTACTGTGCATGGTTATGGTTTACTTAAAGATATGATGGATAAGGCTGAATTATTGGTGAAGGAACAAGAAAATGGCAACTAAGCAGAATTTAATGGCTTTTGGCGTCCCTCCTTTCCTTGCTAACATACAAGGCGTTGGTCCTGATACGCTTACTGCTGTTGGCGCAACTGTTGGTAGCGCTGCGCAGATTGGTCCAAATGCGTATCTGACGCTTGTCAATGCTGGTACTAGCGCTATTAAACTCCCCGCTGTTGGTGGCGATCCTGGTTGTTTAGTTGGCGATAAATTCACTATCGTTAATATGACCGCCGCATCGCTTCTTTTAACAGCCGCGTCTAACGCTGCTGGTAGCGCTGTTGCACTTATTCCTACATCTGGTACATCGGTAGCCGGTTCTACTGGTCTTTCGATTGCTACAGGTAGGACTTGTGAGGTACAGGCGCTTACTATCAGCGCTTGGGCGGTATTCTTCGGAGCTAGCGCGCTGTAATAGAGGCTCTTTCCTAATTAGGAGGGGCTATGATTAATAGAACACTAAAGCAGATAATAAATCAGTTACAGCAAGAGTTAGGTTTACCTCAAGCGACTACTATTATTGGTAATACTGACCTTACCACTAATCAGATGCTTGGGTTTGCCCAGCTAGAACTTGAAGAATTAGGGCAACGTACTGATTGGACTAAGCTTACTTTTGAATATAATCTTGTAGTGTCGCCTCCGTTAGAAACTACTGGGGATACTACAGAAAATAGTCCAATTATTACGAATATACCTAGTACAGCTACTCTTGCTGCATATAATTTCTACGCCGCTGGAAACAACATCCCGCAAGGCGCTAGAATTTTATCTGTAGATAGTGCAACTCAAGTAACGCTTACTATGGAGGCAACGGCTACTGAAGTCGGGGCCGAATTAACTTTTGCACAAGATACGTATCCAGAGCCTAGTGATTTTGATCACTTTATAAATGATACTTGGTGGGATAGAACTAATAGATGGATGCTGTTAGGCCCTACTTCACCGCAAGAGGATCAATGGCATCAGTCCGGCATTGTAGCTGTCGGGCCTAGAAGATTTTTTAGGCAGATTGGCCCATACGCTAATAATTACCGTATATGGCCGCCTCCGGCTGAGATAGTACAACCTCTACAGCTTGTTTTTGAATATCAGTCTCAAAATAGAGTTAGATTAGAAGGTTCTGCTACAAATTTTGGTGATACTTGGACTAACGATACTGATGTACCTTTACTTGATAGTCGAGCTATCACTATGGGTATCAAATGGAGGTTCTGGGAGCAAAAAGGTCTCAATTGGACTGCTAAACGTACAGAACACCAAAATTATGTAGATCAGTTAATTGCTCGTGATGGTGGCGCTAAAAGGATGAATTTAGCTCCATCCTTCTCTAGTATCTTAATTAACAGTTATCAAGTACAAGATGGTTTCTTTCCTGGTCCGGTAGAATGAATTTTATAAGTAAATCATTCGCTCAACAGTTTGCTACTAAACAACCTTATTTTGGGCATGATGTCCAAAGTAAGTTTATTCAAGCACCTGTGGGTGGGTGGGATGCTATTTCGCCTTTATCGGTCATGGAGCCTAAATACGCCGTTACTTTAGATAACTTAGTACCTAGGCCCGGCTGGATAGAGTTTAGAGGCGGATATAATGCTTGGGCGCAGGGATTAGGTGGTCCGGTTGAAAGTTTACTTGTATATAGGCCTCCTGGTAACACTCAAAAGTTATTTGCTGCTGCAAATGGCAATATATGGGACACTACTACTTACGGATCAAGCACTTTAGAGGTATCTAATACTCTTAACGATAGGTGGCAGTACACTAATTTTACACCGGCCGGTGGAAGCAGCTATATTTATCTAGTGAACGGTGCAGATGAGCCATTACTATATGATGGCACATCTTGGACCGAGCCGGTTATAACCGGCGCTACTGCTTCTACATTTGTAAATATAAACGTACATAAAAGACGTATATGGTTCATTGAAAACAACTCTACTAAAGCGTGGTTTTTAGCTACTGACGCTATACAAGGTTCAGCTAGCATGTTTGACCTTGGTGCGTTCATGACTAAAGGTGGTAGTTTATTGGCTATGGGGACTTGGACTGTAGATGGTGGTAATGGTCCAGATGATTTAGCGGTATTTATATCTAGTCGTGGTCAAGTTATTGTATATAAAGGTACTGACCCCGCCAATGCTAATGCTTGGGCCTTAGTAGGAGTGTTTAATTTACCACTTCCTATAGGTACTCGTTGTTTAGCTAATATGGGTAGTGATCTACTTATAATTACTGTAGAGGGTTTGTTACCTGCGTCTAAAGCTCTGCCGTTTGATCCTTCTGGTGTACGTAGCGTGGCGCTCACTAATCGCATTCAGAACGCCATGTTACAAGCTGCTATGCTTGGGAGCCAAGATTTTGGCTGGCAGGTTATGACTTTCCCACAGCAGAGCCTACTTATAATGAATGTTCCACAGAATGAAAATGTACAGCAAGTTCAGTTTGTTATGAACTCTATTACTGGTGCATGGTGTAGGTTTACTGGTTGGAATGCTAACTGTTTTGAATTACTGAATGAAAGCCTCTATTTTGGCGATAATGATGGAAATGTTAATTTAGCTTACGTTTCTACTCTTGATCTTGTTACACCTATTGAGAGTGTACTAAAGTGTGCGTTTAATTACTTTGACGATCCTGGCCGTAATAAATATATGAGTATGTTACGGCCTATGTTGGTAGCGGATGGCACTATTACACCTACTTTAGGCGTTGATGTAGATTTTGGAGATACAGCTATTACTGCTCCGGTTACTGTTTTAACCCCCACTGGGGCTGTTTGGGATGTTAGCGACTGGGACGATAGTATATGGGCAACTGGGGCTACTACTGTAATTAATTGGCTTACTGTAGGAGCTTTAGGTACAGCACTAGCCATTAAAATGGCTATTAACTTATCCGGTGGTGGCGCTTCTGCATCTGTTGCACAAGGTAGTGTGTTCGATACAGGTGTATTTGACACCATGATTTTTGACGGGAATGGTGTTATTACTCAAAGTGGTGTTGGACTGGCTACTTTACAAATCAATGCGTTTGAAGCTATTATGGAGATGGGTGGTGCCATTTGAAGATTATTAATGCAGATAGCACTACTAAAATAGGACCTATAGTAGCTGAATGGTATAAAGAAAAAGTAGGAAGTGTAATTACTCCACCATATGCACTAATAGCTATACTAGATGATAATTATGATATAAAAGGCGTTGTTTGGTTCTACGACTATCAAGAGGAAGGTAATGCTGACATTCATATGTATACCCCAGGTTGCTTTTCTCGTCGTACAATTAAATACGTCCTTGATTATGCATTTAATTCTTTGAAATGTACTAGGATAACGGCTAAAGTAAGAAGAAAAAATAAAGAACTACTTAAGTTGATACCTAGATTAGGTTTTGAGTTTGAATATATTCAAAAAAGATATTTTAAAGATGATGATGCGGTAATTCATGTTTTATATAAAGAGAAGTACAAAACATGCCCGGTCCTAAAGTACCAAAAGTACCAGACGCTCAGAGCGTAGCTAATAATACATTCGCTACTAACAAAAAAACGTTAGCAGCTAATGTTGCGGCTAATCGCGTCGATCAGGATACACAATTTGGCAATATGCAGTGGACCCAAGTGGGCACTGATGCCCAAGGTAATCCACAATATAGTCTTAGAAGTCGGGCATCTGATAGTTTACAACCTACTATCGCCGCTCTTGAAGGCGCTAGTGGTAATATATCTAACGCTATATTTGAAAATTATACTGATTTACCTGATTTCTCTGAGAATGCTGGTACTCAAACTCAGAAAAATATGGAGAGGTATGCTAATTATACCAATCCTATAAAAGAACAACAGTATAATCAGTTAGATAATCAGTTACGTAATCAGGGTTTGATGCCGGGGACTACAGCGTATGACAACGCTATTAGAACTTTAAGAGATACGCAGGCTAGGGAAACTGATTTAGCTCTTGCAGGGTATCAAAATAACGCTTTTAATCAAGCTGTTACGCAGTATGAAAACCCTATAAAGTCTAATACTGCTATGCTTCAGGCATTGTTTAGTATGGACCCTGCTAGCAGGTTTTCTAATGTACCTCAAGTAAACATGGCGCAAACTGACTACGCTGGAATACAAAATTCGGTCAATCAAGCCAATATGGCTAGATATAATGCTCAGCTAGCGAGCCATAATGCTATGTTGACGGGCGTGACAGGTATAGGTAGTACATTAATTGGTGCTCCACCTGGATCATTTGGCAATAATATGATGACAGGTATATTTGCATAATGTTTTCACCCAATCAGTCTAACGAAGAGATAATAAACGCTATTCAGGGTACTGGCGCTGCGTCGCCAGCTACTACTTTATCTACTGGACTTGCTAGTTCTGGTATGCCTGCTGCTCCAAATCCGTTAGATATGAACCCTAATTACGTGAATACATTACAGAATTTTGGAATGGGTGGTCAGCAGCAACAGGGCGGTATGGCGCAGAATTTGACTAATACAAATACTAATAGACATACATCAGGTGTTGGGCGCGATAATTGGGGTAGTGGTATGACTTTGGATCATAGCACTATTCTTAATTCCCTTGGATTGGGAGAGACATAATGCCTCAAAATAATAGCTTGTTGGGATTATTGGGGCTTCTAAATCCTAGTCCTGGCAATAGTCAAGGTGGTGTAAATGCCGATGCTTATCAAACTCCTGAGGAAGTAGAGCAAGCTAGGCGTTATGCTGAGGCTTTAGTAAGCCCTCTTAATAAAGAAGGTAACTTAAGGCCTGTAGCCCATTGGACGCAAGGATTAGCGCATATACTTGGTGCTCTTACTGGCCGTCAAGTATATAACGCGGCTAATAGAGGCGCGTCTAACGCCATAAACACTGGTACTAGTATTGATAGTTCTACCACTCTTCCGGCTCCTTATCCTGGTGCACAGCCTAGACCTACTCCGCGTCCTAGGCCTAATCCCACTACTACAGGTGCTACACCGCCTCCCGTTAATCCGTTTGCGGGTGGCAGTGTAAATCCTTTTGCAGATTTTAATACTGAAGGCGCTGGGGACATATTCGGACCTATTTTACCTCCCCGCCCTTCTAGCGCGCCTGGACCGGGCGCGGTTACAAATAATGGTCGCGATGGTAATAGAGGTTTACCACGCCCACTTAGGACTAATAATCCTGGTGCGATAGAGTATGGGCAATTCGCTCAATCTATGGGTGCTACTGGTTCTGATGGCAGATATGCTGTGTTTCCTGATATAGATACAGGATACAGAGCACAAGAGGCTTTATTACAAAACTACCTCAATAGTGGTGCAACTACTGTAGCATCTATAATTAATAGATGGGCGCCTCCTAATGGTAGAACTCCTACAGGTAGAATAGAAAATAGACATAATCATTTGTATATAGGGCATGTAGCTAGTGCTTTAGGTGTTCTACCTAATCAACGATTGACACCTGAGCAAATACCAGCTTTAGCTGAAGCTATGGCTCATTTTGAAAGTGGTAGGCCTGTTCCTAGGGGCACTGCTGTTGCTGGTAATTCAACTACAGTTGAGCCTACTTCTGGTGTTACTGTTAGGCGCGTGCCGACTGAAAACATTACTGTGCCTAGGTCACAACCTGAAGCTGAGCCTGCTCCACAGCCTGATTTAACTACTGGATCGGTTTCACCTGATCAGCAGGAACAGATTATATTAGCACAACATACGGGTGCACAGCCGCCGCGTCCAAGGCCTAATAATAGGCAGAATGAAGGTAACTACGATATTGATCCTGTTACCAACCTTCCTATTTTTGATCCTAATAGGTTAGAGAGCGCATTTAGGCCTCAACCGCCGCCTGCTATACCTACTCCACCGCCTGAAATGTTGAGAGCTTGGAGATTTTTATCTCCTGATCAGCAGAGAGCCGCACAAGAGGCTTGGAACGCTAGACATACACCTAGGGAAACTAAAGTACAAGGTGGTACTTATTGGACTACTCCGGCTGGTGCTAGTGGGTTTGTGCCAATTCCTGAGCAAGGCACTATATCTACGCCTAATGGTCCTGTACCCACTGTAACTTTATACAGTTACGATGGCCGTAGGATGACGTTTATTACTACACCTACAGGTGCTAGAGAGAGTTCTGAGGTTCCTTATGGTGCGGCGCCTGTAGTTACTAGTCCGCCACCGGCTAATCCAGGTATTCCTGGTGTCACGCCTAATCCTGGCGTTACACCTAATCCTGGTGCGCCTCAACCTACACCGGCTCCTAACCCTGGTGCTCCACAACCTACACCGTCACCTACTCCTAATGCGCAACCTGCTTTAACTCCGCCGCAAGGAATTGCGATTGAAGACCCTGTAATTAATAGAAATCCGTTCCAAACTGAGATTTATCGTCAAGGAATGGCGGCGCATTTAGATAAAACTGCACGCGAAGCAGCGTCTAATCAAGCTGTTGCAGGTATAGGTGCGGAAGTTAATAGAAATGTGGAGAATTTACCGGCTGCACAACAAACTCTTAATATTGTGGATATGATAGGTCAATTGTTAGATACTCCACAAGCTAGAGGCAGGTTTACGGGTGTTCTTGCTCCGCAAATGTTAGAATTTGCTAGATCAGCTAATTCTATACTTAGGGAGATGAATTTACCTCCACTATTCAGTGAAGATAGAATATCCGCTACTGAGATATTAGAGAAACTGAATACTTATTTAGGTTCTAGCGCTGCTAGAGACTTAACTAACAGACCTACTCAGTTTGACTTCCAGTCATTTATACGTGCTAATCCTGGTATTATGACTACTGAAACTGGTTCTAGATTGATGGTTCAAATACTGAGAGGATTAGCAGAGCGTAACATAGCTATTGGTCGAGCCGCTGGTGAATTACAGCAAGGCGCTGTAGGTACTGGAAATATAAGTCGTTGGCAGGACGTGAGAAACGAAGTATACGATACTCATACCTTTAATATAGCTCAGATGATGTTCGATGATGCTGTACGTAATAATTACACGCTTCCTCGTGGATTTAGAATGCGCGGCATGGAATATATAGGTGGCCCTATTAGTAGTGAAAGTAGTTGGCGCCGTTGGAGGCCTTCTACGCCACCAGCGCCACCAGCGCCACCAGCGCCACCAGCGCCGCCACCTGTTAGAGTTCCAATTAGTAGGTAAGAACTAAGGTAATGACTAGAGAATTAGACGAAACTCCGTGGGAACGTGCTAGACGTATTAGACGTTCTCCAAGTGCGACACCGGAACCTACTGTCTCTAATGATCCAGAGACTTTAGGCGGTGAAACGCCTTGGGAGCGCGCTACTCGTATAGGTAATAGGCGAAATGAACGCACTGGTCAGTTATCTACTAGTGAATTAATACAGAGATATGGGTTTCCCGCTGCTATTCATGGCGTTGCTACTGATTTAGTAAGGGGTGTACCTGTAGCAGGTAATTTTGTAACTCCTACGCCTGCTAGTAATGACTTTAGACGTTCATTTCCTGGTACTTCTGCTGTTGGTAGATTTGCTACGGGTGGCGCTGCTTTAAGTTTACCGGCTAGAGCCGGTGCAACTGTGGCTGCTAGAGCCTTTCCTGGTACATCGCACAGCGCAAATACAGCTATACAGTCAGCTATAGGTGCAGGATTTGGTGCGGCTGACACTGCTACTTCCCCTGGTGTAGAACTTAGTGCACCGGGTATAATAGCGTCTGGTGCATTGGGTGGCCTTGGCGGTGCGTTTGGAGCTACAGCAGCTAGAGGTACTGGACCCGCTGGTATTAGAAGGCCTCCTAGACATGAACCGGGTACAGAGCCATCTATCGCAGATATATTGAGGGCGTTTATACATGATAGGCCTAATCCTAATGTAAGGCCGCCTATGGCTCCAGCTATGGAGAGTATAACTAGAGAAGCTGGTATAATGAATAGGCTTCCGCCACTAGAACGTCCGCCTCGTAGTACAGGTAGTTATTTAAACACTGCTGCTTTAGGTGCTATATTGGGGCATACGCTTAGTGGTGGCCATGTTCCTACTACTATGGTAACTGCTGGTCTATCTAATATGGCTAGAGATGCAGGTAGTAGAGTTCTACATACTATAAGAAATTCTGAGAGGGGCCGTAGATTTAGAGCAAGTCAAGCAGATGAGAGAGTAGCGGCTATTATATCCGCTTTAGGTGCTAGTCTGCCAACGCAATTAAATAATGCTACAATTGAGCAAGATGAAGCTAGAAATAGTAGCTTGACAGGTAGATAACATGCCACGCGGTTTAACTGGTACATACACGTTGCCGCTACCGGCGTTCGTAGCGGGAACTACAATATTATCTGCGTCTGTTAATGCAGATTTAGATGATATTGCTACTGCACTAACTCAGTCATTAGCAACTACTGGTGTCAGTACTATGACTGGCCCAATAAAAGCTGCTAATGGTACTGTTACAGCGCCTAGTTATACTTTTGGAGCGGCGCCAACTACTGGTTTTTACCTTACAGGTACTAACGAATTTGGTTGGACTGCTGCGGGTGTATTAGCAGCCACTTTCTTAGCTACTGGAAGCGTAACTTTCGTCAATACTGTAACTGCTCATACCTTAGCGGCTACTACTGCTGCTACTTTAGCTGGTAGACCGATAACAGCATTTGATGTCGCCACAGTAGGTATATTTGCGCAGTCTGCGGCTCCTACTGGGTGGACTAAAAACGCTAGTACTGGTGATAATAGTGCTCTTAGAATGGTTACTGGCGCAGCTAGTAGTGGCGGCACTGTTGATTTTAGCACATTATTTGCTAGAACAGCTACAGATAGTCACACTCTAGCTATTACTGAAGTACCAGCACACACACATAGCTATAGTAGGTTTCAATTAGGTGGAACTGGCGCGTCTAGTGGCGGTGATGGTGGTTCTCTTCCTGATACCTCTGGCTCGTCAGGCGGTGGTGGCGGTCATACACACAATATCGATATGCGCGTTAAATTTGTAGATGTTATACGGGCAAGTAAGGACTAATTATGCAGGAACAAGTACCTTTAGGACCTAAAGACCTAGTTTGTCCTTTTCATAATAAATACATGAATAAAGTATGCCATAAATGCCCTTTATGGATACATATACGTGGTAAGCATCCTCAAAGTGAACAAGAAGTGGATAAATGGGGGTGTGCTATCGGATTTATGCCTATGCTTACAATTGAAAGTGCTCAAATGGGGCGGCAGACTGGCGCTGCTGTTGAAAGTCTTAGAAACGAAATAATTAAGCGTAGTAAAATACCTTTAGAGCCTGATGATAAACCTCCTATCGAATTATTTGGCAAACCTACCAACCTATTGAGATAATAAGATGCCATTTACAGCAGGCGTATTTGCAAACGTAAGCGGCGCATCTAACGCTGCGGCTGGACAGATTGTGCAAAGCGCAGTCTGGAATAATATACATATAGATTATAGTGCAGCATTTAACCAGCTTATGGATCAGCTATTATCTAGTATCTCTAACCGTAACATTTTATGGATGAACGGTGGATATGAGATATGGCAGCGTGGTGCTGGTGGAAGCGCTGATATTTCCGTAGCTCAAAACACCACAGCATACACCGCTGATAGATGGTATTTAACTACGGGAGCTAACCAAGCTAGTACAGTTTCACAGCAAGCTGGTTTAGTGTCTGATAGTAACTTTTCTGCGAGGGTTAGACGTACTGCTGCGCAAACAGGTATAACTGCATATACATTTGGATACCCCTTAGATACAGATGAACTTATAAGAATGAGAGGTAATAAAATAACTCTCTCATTCTTAGTACAAGCTGGCGCTAATTGGTCGCCTGCTAGTGGTACACTTAATGCTACATTGTACGTCGGTACTGGCGCCGTAGCTAAACGCGGTGGCGGATTTACTAGTGAGACCACAGTAGCTACTGTGGCTACTAATTTAAGTGCTGGCGGTGCCGCTGTTGCTGTCTCTGCTACTTCTAGCGCTGTTGTTCCTGCGGGTGCCACACAAGGCGAGATACAATTTACTTGGACCCCAGTTGGAACGGCTGGCTCTGCTGATGACGTAACTATAGATAACGTCCAAATACAGTGTAATTTAAGCTCTACCTGGACACCTATGGAATTTGACAATATAGCCTTCCCGACTATGTTGGGAGGTTGTCAGCGTCATTATTCTAAGACATTTCCGTATACTGTAGCTCCCGCTGCTGGTAACGGTCAGGCTAATAATATTACTTTAATAGCTCAAGCGGCAGATAGACAAAGTTTCTGGTGGGGATATCCGTCAGAATTGCGAGCTAATCCTACTGTGAGTAAATATAACCCTGTTACAGCTACTAGTAGTTTTCCATATTTACTTACTAGTATTGCGGGGACTGTTACTAACAGCTTAGCGGCAACATTAGATGTAACTTATAATACTAATGCTACTAAGGGTATATTTATATTTACTGCATCAGCTACAGCAGCGGGTGCATCGTTCTTCTTCCACTTAGCAGCCGATGCAGGTATATAATGACGAAAGTAGTAATAATGCCTATTATAGACGGTAAGAGGCCATCTATAATATCGGCTAAAATAAAGCCTAGTTACGAGGGCGCGGCCAATAAAGACGGCTCTTGGAAAGTGGAGTGGAACCCATTTATTCAAGGTGGCGTGCGTAGAGATGGTGTAGGTAACTACGTAGTTATACATAACTTAAATACTAGAAATTATAGCGTGAGTGCTGGATTACTTGGGTTAGATGCCAGTTATGAAATATCGGAAGTTGGCGAGGTAAGTTTTAGGCTCACTATTAAAAAAGATAACGAGCCTGTAGATAGTGACTTTAGATTTTGTATTAGTGTGCTGTAAATGGCTGAACCAGAAAAATTTGTAGAGTGGGTTACTGGCCAGCCTATGGCGCTGGTTGAAGCTACTAATAGCGTGTTTCGTACTAGTAGTTCTCAATCTGTTGGTTTAGTGCCTATACCTCCTAATCCGCCTGTAGGAAGTTTTTTAAGAGATGATGGTACGTGGGCGTCTGTATCCGTTGCTGGGTTTTCTTATCGCCCTCCTACCGAACGCCTATTTACCACTGCTGGTGAACAAGAATATTCTTATCCTGCTGGTGTTGTTGCTTTATGGGTTAGAGTTGGTGGTGCTGGTGGCGGCGGTGGTGGTGCGATATTAACAACTGCTGGCCAAGCTCCAAATGTTGGTGCTGGTGGTGCTGGTGGTGGATTAGGTGAAAGATTATTTACAGTCGCTTCCATAAGCACCACAGTCACTATAGTAGTTGGCACTGCTGGTGTAGGAGTAAGCGGAACTATTGGTACTTCGGGTGCGGATAGTGCATTTGGTATTTATATAACTGCCTCAGGTGGTAGTGCTGGTGGAGTTTCAAGTATTGTTCCGCCTACTAGTCCTGATTTAAGTTTTGGTCAAAATATTATAATTGGCGGCGCTGGAGGTAGCGCTGCTGGTGGATTAAATAATGTAAAAGGTCAACCTGGATTTAACGCTCAACGTACTAAAAACAGTCCAGGTGGTGTAGTAGTACAGAATTTTTATCCGGCAGGTGGAGGGTCTTTTCCTGGTTTTGGGGCTGGCGGTAAACAAATCACTATAGGTGCTACTAATGCAGTTCAAGGAAATGACGCTTTTGGGTTAGGTAGTGGTGGCGGTGGCGGTGTTGTATTATCTAATACTAATAGTGTTCGTGGTGGGAATGGTACTAACGGTTTTATTTATATAATGGAAATATATCAGTTAAGTACATAGGTGAAAAATGGCTAATTTTACTTTTAACTCTCTTAAAGCTGAGTATGCTCATCAGTGGGCGCATATGGAAATTAACGCTGATAGATTAGCTGTTGCTAACAGCCAAGCTGATAAAATTATACGTGGCCGTAATGTATACGAGGTACTTCAGGCTAAAACTGGTGTGCCGTGGTATGTTATTGGCTTGATGCATTTAAGAGAAAGTGACTGTGATTTTAGTACGCACCTCCATAATGGCGATCCTTTAACAGCTAGGACATATCATGTTCCTGCTGGTAGGCCAGTTACAGGTAAAGCACCCTTTACATTTGAAGAAAGCGCTATAGATGCGCTTACTATGAAAGGTAAAGAACTACATAAAATTAAAGATTGGTCGATTGAACGAATAGCCTATACATTTGAGCTATTTAATGGGTTTGGTTATCGTTATCGTGACAAGCCATCTGCTTATCTTTGGGCCAGTTCCAATCAATACAAAGGCGGTAAATTTATATTTGACGGCCCTGAGGGCTGGCGTCCAAACGTATATGATACACAATTAGGCGCTATGGTTGTACTCAAATGCGTATTGAATAAAACTTATGAAGCTCCCGCAACAGTAACTTCCGTGGTGGTAACAGATGATAGACCAAATACTCCTACTGCTGAAATTCCCCGTCCTACCACTAAGCAAATGAACCAAGTATCTCGTAAACATTGGTACAACGATATACTTAAATGGTTAGGTATTGGTGGCGCCACTACTACTGGCGTGGCTAAGGTCGCTAATACTTTGGACCTTGGTACAGTTAGTAGCGCAGTAAGCGACATAGGTTCTATAGCTACTGCACTTGCTGGATACGGCTTACTTGCTATCTGTATCTTACTGATAGTTTACGCTATATACCAATCTAAATTGATGAAAGATGATGTTCAAGAGGGCCGTGCGACGCCCTCGGGAGAGGGCAATGGTGCCTCCTAGCCTCATTGCGGGCGGCGTTTTCGCGCTTGCCTTAGTAGCTGCTTTTGGTACTACTTATTATAAAGGTTATCGTTCATGCGAAGATAGCCACTTAGTTAAAGAGCTAAGAGCTAAGGCTGCTTTACAAGCTTTACGTATAGAACAGCTTGATAAAGCCAAAGCAGAGAGTAATAAACTCACTGAGGAAGCTTTGAAAGAAGCTAAACTACAGGAAGAAAAGTATGTTAAACTTGTTGATACTATTAAAGACACTGATAGTAGTGTTGTTTGCGTTGATGCTGAGTTCCTGCGCAACCTCGAACGAACCCGTGACAAGCGCAGATATTAAGATACCTGATCAGCCTAGCTGTGTCACTATTAATAGGACCGTAGTACCTAAAGGACCATTAAATCCGTCACAGTCTAAGAAATATATAGCATTATATGAAAAGAATGAAGACGCTAATATAGCCTCTATTCACTGCTCTAGGAACTTTCATAAGAAGATACAGCGTATATACAACAAATGATCGCTTGACAAAGGCGAGGCAATGTGTATAGTGGACCTTTCGCAAACCGCGAGGGACACTATGCGGATAACACCAAAGCCTAAATCGCAGCTTAACTTAACTGAGGTAAAAAGAGAATTAGAGAAATTACGTGAAGAAGGCGACAAAATAATGTCGCACTATGTTAGATTAAACAAAGAATACGACGACTGGCAGGATAGATTTTACGCTTTAGATAAAAAGATAGATATAGCGGAAACTGAAAAAGGCATACACGCTCAGGCTGCACAAGAATACGACGTGCTGGGGGAGCTAAATGTCTAATAGGAGACCGCCAGTGGATTTAGATGAAAACATCCCTATGCCGCGCATAGCCAGTAATAGGCGGCAACATGACTATAATGTACCTGAAGAAACTGATGCTTCTATATCTTGGATGAAGTGGATTTGGCCCGTATCAGGTTGGGCCTACATGCTCATTAATTTTGTCATTTTATGTGGCGCCACATATAAGATGCTTTTTAGTGGCTATGATTGGGCAACACATGGCGCATTGGTTATAGGCTTTGGAAGCAGTTTTGCTATTGTAGCTGCTATTAATAGATATATTGTTAGAGAGTACACTAATGGCCAACATGTTCGACGCAACAATCAATTTGGGGACGGTGATCCAAACCCTAACGATATTAGGTAGTGCGGCGTATTTTATATGGAATTTAAGACTACGCCTAGATTTGATGGATCAGCGTCAGTTACAGACAAAAGAAAAAATTATAGAGATTAGTGACGAGCTTAAAAAGCTGTCAGAGGTCACTGTTGAGCTTGCTCGACAGGACACGCGCGTTAATGCGCTAGAGGCTCGTATTCAAGAGCTATCCAATAGAGTATTCTCTAATACCAAGCGGCCTAGGCATTAGGCTCACGTACAAACGTGTCCTGTACGTGCTTAAAGCCAAATTTCCTGAATAATTTCTTAGATTTTTCATTCACAGGGTTAATGTTCGCTACGAACTTAACACCTGGGTTGAGTTGTACTATTGCGTCTATTATCCTAGAGGCGTAGCCTTTACGTCTATGCATCTGGTATATGCTTATACCTATTTCATTTTGATGCGTTATGTAATAGCTACCTATGATTATTCCAGAATTTTCTTGCTTCACTATGCACCATTCTCTATAAGGTTCTGTAGATATAAATACTAAATGCTCTTGCCATGAGGGCATTTCTTTGTGGGAAATACTTTCGTTAGGCTCTCTTTCTGACAATAATTCATATAATACACGAAGATGGTAGTCATAATCTGCGTCACGTTTATATACGCTCTCAAATATAAGAGTGTCTATCATGGCTGATCCACCACAGGGTCTTTTACTTCTACGGTGTAAGTAGACATAGTGCCTACTTTTGTATGCCACTCCATTAAAGCAATGGCATCACTTAGAGCGTTGTGTGGTACTTTAGATGGTAGGTTATCAGGTGAATTTATAAGCTGTGTTGTATAATTGAACGGCCAGCGCTTACCGCCTTCATCAAATGTTAAATTCATGAAATTTGTTAAGTCTTCTGGCCAGTCAGCTATCAGGTGAAGTCTCTCCAAATTAGAGATAGACGACAAGTAGCTGAACAGACTAATTCTAAAATCTTTCTTTTTGATTGGTATTATATTCAAAAAAGGCATCACATTTTGATGCACCCATGGGTCTAATTTTATATCTTCTGGTAGCTCTACTGCTTCGTACCATTGTGAACCGTTTGGGTGCACCAAGGCCATAGAGATAAGTTTACCCTTAAAGCCGTTGAACTCTGTGTCGATGTATAGGGTCATTGAAAGTAGCTCCAAACATTTAGGACTGGTCTGTTTTTTGACTTGGCGTATGCTAAGCAGTTAGCTGTTCCGCCTTTGCTGCCATTCCATAGGGCCAATAGCTTATCGCAGTTATCAACCATCCATTCATTACGTATCTGCATTTTTTGAGGCGAATACCCGCCTTCGCACACTACTTTTATTTCTGAGCAATGACTTAATAAATCTATGTAATCTTCTTGAGCTTTATTAAACCAAGCCTTTTCTTGGCCTACAAATGGTATAGCTGCTATTACAGGTATACCTAAATTTATACCAGCTTTTGCAATTGCTTGGTCCCAGCCCAAAGCCATACCGGATATGACTTTAAGTGGCCTATGATTACCTAATTGCACAAGTGCAAAACGCTCTAGCTTTTCTACAGCTTCACGCTTGTAGCCTCCTAATTTATCTGGTCTGTGCCCTGTAGCTGCGATTATCATTTAATTCACCTTTTCAAAGCTCCACCACGTCACGTTGTCTAAGCCTGATACCCTTTTCCACATAAATCCGTAATTGATACAGCGAAGTGGGAAATTGTCTAGCCACATTGAACCATAGTCCCTGGTCCATAGTGCCTCATCTACTCCTCTATATTTTATTTCTTGTATCTCTGGTGAGAAGTACTCTATACACACTATGTATTTTTTGGTAGAGCGATAAAGTTCTTTCATAGCCCTTAATTGATCTTTTGGGTCTATATGTATTAATACGCCTGATGTGAAACTAAGGTCAAAATAATTATGGTCACAATCAATTTCAAATGCATTTTTACCCAATACTTTACAATTCTCTATATTTGCTAGTTGTTCTTTAGCGCTTTTATTGGGCTCTATTGCGCTTAATTCGGGCTCTAGTCCACTAAGTTTGTATATATCACCTATAACCCTAAGGTTACCGCCTACACCGGCACCAACTTCCAATATGCGTTTAGGTACGACTGGTGTTGGGCCTATAGTGCCTAATATATTTACCCATAAATTGTATCTAGCTTGTAAGTTTTCTGAGGTAAGCTCATTACGTGCAGTGTATTCATCACCAAATTTAGATTTCCAAAGGTCTAATTGCTTAGTCATTCTTTTTCCGTCCATATGATAGGTGTTTTAATTTCATCTTTGGCGTATAGGCGTTCTAATCGTGGTATATCTGCTGGGTGATCTACACAGTAATTTATCATAGATACATCATTAGGTGTTTTCTGCATAACGCACATAGTTTTTAGATCGGGGTGACGTTGCATCCATGGCGTCACATGTTCAGCATCGTAATAGTCACTTTTTGGCGATATGCACCAGCCGCCTTCTTTACCATGACGGTTTTTACCGTCTGCATCTGGCACTCCCATCCCCTTATACTGTGATTGATTATGCAGCCAAGCGGCTTCTAAACAATCATAACTAAATACTTCACAATCTAGCCCTTTTGGGTATGTTCTTTTTGGGTGTATATTACTGGCGTAATCACAATTAGACATGAAGAACATAGTTAACACTTCTTCACATACAACAGGATCGATAAATGGGCAGTCTGCTGTGATACGCATAATAGTGTCAAAGTTGTGTGTCATAGCGCATTCATAATACCGCTCTAGCACATTTAAGTTTGACCCAGCAAAACTATTAGTAAATGTATTATCGCAAAGATCAAATATAGGTTCACTTTCTGGTAAATCTGGCGAGGCTACTATCACCATAAAATTGTGCTGTGTTTTAATTAGTTTACAACGTTCTATTACGTGTTGTAGAACGGGTTTATCTAGCAGTTTTGCCAGTACCTTGCCGGGGAAGCGCTTGGACCCCATGCGCGCCTGTATGATGCACCCCACGTTGCGCTTAGGGGCCTTTTTAGCGGCCTTAGCGAGCGCTCTGGCGCGTAAGTCGATCAGGTCAGCCATCTAGCCTCACAGCCACGCCAGCGGCGTCTAGCGCCCTTGCGCAGTCATTCGGTGTGTACTCGGTTAGTAGAAACATAGAGGAAGCAGCAACAGCATCAGCACCATTACTGATAGCTTCTAACATATGTGAAGGATCGCCACAGCCACCATTTATGATAATAGGTACTTTAGTGCGTGAGTGTTTCTGTATCCATTTCAGCGCTGGTAAATCATACCCCATTAGTTCACCATTTCTAGTCATAGATGTTAACAATATTTCACCAGCGCCGCATTCTACTCTAAAATTAGCCCATAGATGAATAGCGTCTTTGTCCCTATCTTCGTAGTCTAGTACAGCTACTACAGCCTGTGCTCCAAATTTTTCTACCGCTTTCGGCTGTACTTTTGTATTGTTTTTTATCGCTACTTTATCTACTCCACAGTACTTTATTAGTTCTCCTACATCCGATATTGTAGATATTCCACCGCCGTATGTCACGGGACAAAACAACCTAGAGGCGAACTCTTTAATGGCTTCAAATTTAGGTGGGCGATTTTGCTCTGTTGCCTCTAGGTCTATCAATATTATTTCATCTATGTTACGTCGCTCCATTATCTGTATATACTGCTGAAGCGTACCCATAGGCCTATATGGCCGTCCAAACTGCTTAGTTTGAACAACCTGCATTTTTTCATTGAAGTATAATATAGGTATGATCCTATGCTTAAGGGTCATATTTTCATTATGTCTTGTATTAACTTAGGACGCGGTGAATTACCTACACGAGGAGTGAATAACTCTTTATTTGTAAATTTATCACAAATCTCCATAAACTCATCTATTGTCATATCTATTCTGTTGAGTATCGTTTCAAGCGGCTTTGTAAGGTACGTGCTTGGGAAACGTCCATCAAACTCAGCCACAAAGTCTTTGCCTTCTTCGCGTGTAATAAGTCCGCGCCTAATATGGTTACAAGCAATGTCTGAAGCTCGCCCAAATCCGAATTTGAGCCACTTAAAGTAATCGTGTATCCCCGTTTGGTGGTTATCGAGATTTTCATAGTCTACACCACATCCTTCTACAGGACCGGGGTTAAATTCAAACCCATAAGATTTAGCTATTTTCGCGTTGTTATAGCCATCCCATGGGAAGTAGTACCCTAAAAATACACTTTTCTTGTGGTCATATACTTCTTTTGCAGGCATTTTATATTGGTGTAGCTGGTCCTTAGTCGCTATACCTTGATGTACTATATCATTTACTCTAGCGCCGCACATACCGCCAAATTCTTGAAGCCAACTATGCTTCATATATGGTGTTTCGGCTTCAGGGCCGCCGTATTCATTTTGAGGGTTTTCACCCCAAATTATAAGCGGTATAGAACGAATAATAGCTTCTTTTATAGGTATAGTGAAGATAGTAACGTGCTCAGGCCAAGAAATATCACCTACTTCTCGCAATGTATAAGCGTTGATTTTTCTTCTAATTTTACTATTAGTCGATACTTCGATATGGTCAACTCCAAGTTTAGATACATTATTAAGATTGCGACGGCCAATGACACTAAGGTCATCTGTAGTGGCCGTAATGGCGAGGGGCTTGAGACCATATTCTAATGCCTTTATGATTTGGAAGTGACTATCTTTACCGCCTGATACAGGGATAATACAGTCATACACCAAATTTTGGCTTTTTATCTCCTCTACCAATTTAGCAAATTCCTGCTCGCGTTCGCGCCAGTTTATAGTAGACCTTTTTTCAAAGGCTCTACATGCGCTACATACGCCCTCAGTATCTATGATAAGATCGGGCTTAGTGCTTGGATAGACGCAACGCTTACAGTAGCTCATTAGTTTAGCTTCTCTCTTTCCGGGGGTTTAGGTTCTTCAGCTTGTTTAGCCTGGTTCTGCATGACTTGGTTCATTAAACTATGCAGCACTAAAAAACCAGCCATAGACATTATAGCTTCACTATGTATATTGACTGGTAGACCTTCATCTTTTTGATCAGCAAACGCTATTCTAATCATCCCATCTTTACCGCAGCTAATATAAAACTTATTAGCATATTTAGGTTCGACAGCAGCTAAAGCAGCTTTTTCTACGGTCATTTGATCCATTTTACCATATCCGTTACTAATGCTTCACCACGATTAATATCACGAGTTGCAGTTTTAGTAAGTACATTGTAATACATGTGAGGAGGTAAACCGTAACTAGGCCTAATACAGCTTACGTTCTCATTTGTAAAATGTTCTCCAGATTTGATGTCTTTCACCACATATATTGATCGCTTGTACTGATTGTTAGGCTCTATTGTGTCTTTCCAAGCTTTTGTAGCTTCTTTGCACATATCTACGTAGTGCTTAAATACTATAGGAGATAGTGAAAACTCTCCATCATCTGTATTAGGAGACAGTGATAAATGTTTCTCTATAATAGACGCCCCTGCTGTAATAGCACACAGCGCCGCTTCACCATCGTTACAATGGTCACTAAATCCAATAGGTACGTCGTATATACGAATAAATTGAGGTATTCTTGATAAGGATAGTTCACTAAATTGAGTGGGGTATTTACTAACACAGTGCATAATTATTGTGTTGTATATTAAAGTATTCACTGCGTCATCTACTTCATCTAAAGTACTACATCCTGTAGATATTATTACAGGCTTTCCATTAACTGTTTTTCTAATTTTTTTAAGTAGTGGTATGTTATTAGCTTCAAAACTAGCTATCTTATAGGCTGGGCACCCTACTTTTTCCAGGGCCTCTAATGACTGCTCACCAAATACAGAGGCGAACATAGGTATATTAGATTGTTTCGCCATATTAAATAGCGTTGGTAGCCACTCTAAAGGTGTCTTATTTTTTAAGTATAGATCGTATAAATGCTCACCTTCCCATGGGCCTTTTTTACATATAAAATCTTTCATTAACATATCTGTGTTTATAGTCATCTCATCTGCTGTATATGCTTGTATCTTTACAGCATCAGCGCCAGCTAATTTAGCTGCGTCTATTAATTTTAGTGCCTCATCTAATGATCCACCATGATTGCAGCTTATCTCAGCTACAATAAACGGTCCGGTATGCGGTACTAGTTTCTTACCGAGGAATTTCACAGGAATAGACCTGTTTCCAAAAGATGCTCCAATCGTCTTTGTGCGCTAAGTACCCAACTTTCTTTTAAATTATTAACCGAAGAATTAGTACGCATTATACACTTGTAGCTATTTGATACTGATTTCAAGGCGTCTATATTACTGTCTGCTCTGACTACATTATATGCTTCTATTTCTCCTTGTTGGTGCTTGTTATACTTTCCAGCAATTATCTCTTCCAGTCGTTCTTTTTCTTCTCTTATACGTTTAGCTCTCTCTAGTGGGTTTTCAGTATAAGATTTATTAAGCATATCAACGCTGCTGTATTCTTTATGTTTAAATGCAGACGTAGGGGGAGGCGGAGACGGATAAGTGCCTCTACTAGTTTCCATAGCTTGTTTAGCCACTGTTGGCCCTCCTAGTATTCCGCCCAATATTGCAGCTAAGCTCCCTCGACGTGTTAGTTTCATTTAAAGATATCCATTTGTGATAGATCGGGGTAATCATCCATTGGACGATCCGGGTTATTTTTTGGTAGGTGTGATAACCTTACTAAGCCCTCAGCGGCTATCTCAGGGCTCATGTACATATGCCAGCCAATTTGCACATTGTCATCTTTTGGTGCTACGCCAGTTGTACGCCCATCAAATCGTGCTTTGCGGAACCATATATCAGCTTTATCATCGTTGTGTAATATACATCCACCTTGTTGTATACCTAGTATCTTTTGCCAATGGTGTGATGTACACATAAATAGTGGGCCACTACATTTATTTTTGTAGTAGTGACTATCCATCCACATATTAGATGTAAATCTCTTAGCTGCGTCATATATGGGAAGTGGAGCTAGTTGATAAATGCCTTCCCAATTTTCATCTCTGAAACGTAATTTATACCCAACATGCTTTATTTGTTGCGGTACACTTACATATGTTCTTTTTGGTATCTCTACGTAATTTGGCTCAGACCCCCCCTGTCGATATTCTTCCATAGCCTTTATGTGATGGTATTTTAAACATAAAAACAACGCATTAGTACAGCTATTAACTGCTACACAATACGGTGCACCTGTATATTCTGCTACAGCGTCTTCAAAGTCTTTGACGACAGAAAAAGGGGATTTCATTTGTTTTTGTTAGCCTCTATTAGCTCAGCTTTCCTCTTATATAGAAAAGCTAATACCGCTGATATTGTGCCTAACATACCAAACGTGCTATACATTATAGGTAAATCTCTATGATAATCCATATACTCTTTTAAAGGTTTTTGTACACCCTCAATCATTTTTACCTCTTCTTTGCGTAAAGTCCTTATTGATTTTCTTCTCATACTCCTATTTCCTTTAACTTACTCACTAACATTTCTTGTGTTAGCCACAATGAGTTCTCGTTAGAGAACTTACCATCGTCGATTTGTTCATGGATTTTTTCACCGGGTCGTACACCTATGACGTTAATCAGCCCAGAATGCCCCGGTGCACTCTGCACCATAGCCTTAGCCAAGTCAAGCACTTTGAAGCTCGGCATGGTTGGTATATGCAACTTACCAGCCCAATCCTCTAAACAGTTGCCCTCAAACTTAAATAGCTTATTTATAGTAAAATCCACTGCTTCGTGTAATGTAATCCAATATCTAGTCATCTCTGGGTCAGTAAGAGTAAGCGGTAAATTCTTATCTATTTGCTCCTTAAATACTTTTATGACGCTCCCATTGGAGTTGGCTACGTTACCGTACCTAACAACAGAAAACAATGGTCCTGTTTCTCCTGACAGTGCGTTGCTAGCTGTAAATAATTTCTCAGCAACCAGCTTAGTTGCGCCGTATAGGTTCCTTGGAGCCACAGCTTTATCAGTAGACAAAGCCAGTATTTTTCTCTTAGCAGCACCCTCCAAAGCCACGTCTATAATGTTCTGAGCACCCATTATGTTGGTCTTCACACATTCCATCGGGTTGTATTCAGCGCTGGGCACTATTTTCATTGCGGCAGCGTGAATTACATAATAAGCCTCCCGCATGGCCAGCCGCAAGCGATCTTTGTCGCGTACATCTCCGATGAAATACCTCACGTTTTCTTGTGGACCTAGTTCTCGCTCCATTTGTTCTTGTTTGTGCTCGTCGCGAGAATATATTAGTATTTTGTAATAGTTGCTTCTGGATAGCATTTCCTTAGTGAAGGCTTTTCCAAAGCTTCCTGTGCCGCCTGTAACTAAAATACTAGTCATTTGTACCAGTTCTTTCTTGATATCTTTGAGTTTGATACTTTTTCTATTCTCAGCGCTAATTTCCAACTCGGGTTTAATTTACCTCTTGATATTCTGTTCAGATGCATGTATGTACAACCTACACGTTCAGCTAGCTCCCTTTGGGTTATTTTTTCTGATTTAACGTATTCTACAATAGTCATCTATGTTATACCTTTTAGCAAATTGTTTAATATTTCATCCTTTAGTTTTTTTCTAATGTGCTCTGGTGCTTTCTCCAATATTTTAGATATAAGTTCTAATTTTCTAATGTCTACATTCTTTTCTAAAAGTGTTGTATCAGGTATTTTAGCACCTTCCCAATAATAGTAGCCATCGAACGGTGAAGGATATCTTTGTTCGATATGGTTACGCCTGTCGTACTCATTTTTATATTCAATGTATGTACCGTCGAATATGGTATAATCGACGTATTTATTTGGGGCTAAATCTTTAGCTAATATTGGTATACCACATGTTTCACATAGTACATCATTAGTAACATCTACAGCCGATCCGTCAAAAAACATCAATTCATCTCTACGACCTAAATCTAAGTCATAACTCAAAAGAGCCGGACCGTTGCAAGGATTGTTTCTTGTGTGGTAGAATACTACTACTTGTTCACTCATAGCACCCTCTATAAATAGCAGAACACCCCAGATTTCTCCAGGGTGCTCCACATCTACTTACCATATCGGTGCGTCGATAAGGCAGTTTAGATTAGTATTAGGCGAAAACGTCGTAATCGTCCTTAACGCCTTCCGCCTTAGCCTTGGCCTTAGCGCGCTTAGCGTCAATTTCCTTCTTACCCATCTCAAACACGGCATTCTTAAGCTGCCGCTTCTTCCACTCCTCACGCTCTGCGGAAGTCCAAGCCAACAGCTTAGCCTTAGCCGCCTCCAGCTTCTCAGGTGTAGAAGGCTTACCGGACAACTTAGCAACATGCTCGATAACTTGCAGCCAGTACTCGATATCGAACGTGCGGCCCTTTTGACCAGTACCGCCCGGCTTCTTACCGTCGCCGGTACGTGTATAAAGCTTGCCATCCTTAATACGCTCAAAAATAGCGCTCGCTAAGGAAATGACATTGCTCTGTGCAGGGTCAAAATCCTTCATAACACCAACCTTAACAGCGCGGCTGATGCTATCGCTTACCAACTGGCGAGCAATTTCTGGCGAAATATTGTCAAGAGAAAGTTCTACCTTGTTACCGGCCTTGTCGGCAACATAAATAACGTTAGTATTAGCAGCAGGCTTGGTATGATCCTTGCCCTCACCATCAACGAAACTGACAGCGAACGGCATATCGGCCTTCTTAGTCCTGGTACGTGTAGCAGTTTCAGCCATGTGGTTAACTCTCTTTGCGGTTGTGTTAGTCTGTCGCGTCATGCGATCAGTGTTACGACACTAGACCATCTAGCTACTAGTGTCAACACAAAAAATCATCACAAGTAATCTTTTTTCTCTATGACTTCCCGCACATCCGGGTGGTCTACTAACTTCTCGATTACTAGCTCCATGTCAGCTACCGGCTTGATAGCTCCGTTGAAGTTAGTTAAGTGGTATCGCTGCAAGTAAAACTTAATCATCAACTTTGCATATTCAAGTTGAGTGATTTGAATATCTTGTAATTTTGCGTCTTTTAGAGTATTCTTTGAAGTTTTGATGTTTTCCTCAAGTAGATACTGGTACTTTATTATCTCATCTTTGAGCCACCAACGCATAACTGCAATTCTGGGATTGCTGCCGTCTGTCATCCTGTCCATGAATATGTCTTCAGGTGTACTTACACATGAAGTTGACAGGCCTATACTCTCAAAGAAGTCATCGGCTTCGTCGTGTTGTACTTGCTTCGTCATAAGGTCTACTCGGGTCGGATCAGTCTTCACCGTCATAGTACACTGTCACAACGCCCTTGACAAGGCCTAAGATAAGCGTACACTAGGGCGTCCACAGTAACGGGGTAAAGCACCATGTCTCTATTTCGCAAGTCCAGCAACGCTATCGAAGATATGTCGGATAGAGAGTTATTACTCGCTATCTATAAAGAAGTTCTTGAACTTAAAGAGCGATTTGACGATTTTGAAGAAAATGGCGGTGGCGGTGAAACTGCCGAGTTAAAGAAAGAAATTAAGAATAACTCCGCCTTTATGCAGCAGCTTGTCTTACAGTCTCTTGAGGTTGTAAGGGATAAGGCTGCTAAGCCTAGTGCTACTGAGGCTTATTTAACAGCTAAGAAAGAACGTGAAGAAAAAGAAAAGGCCGATGCCGAGGCTGCCAAGGCAAAGGCCCTTGCTAGGCGTAATGGCGAGAACAAGATTACTGTTTAATCTGGCATCAAAACCGCATTACGTATGTACAAAAGCTTCTTTTTGAGTTTACCAAGCTCGGGCGAAGTTTCATGCTTGAGCTTGGTATTCTCCATTTTTAAGGCTGCTATATTAGCCTCTAATTTTTCGACTGTAGCCAAAGCCCGCTCTAATTCTACAGTCTGCTTCGGTATTGTTGGCACTTTGTCGCACAGCTTTTGCCACTCTGTTACTTCAGTAAAAGCTTTTTTGACGTTGTGATCAGATACCTCAATCGCAGCTACTTCGTCAATAAGAGTGTTATTGATTTCAGCTGCTATTTTTGAAGGCATCACCCTAAACTCATACGTACCACCTTTCTGTAATACGCAATGATGCTCTATTGCGTATTTATAGATAGCGTATAACTGTGGGTTAGTCAGATATACGGGTTTCTTGCGGTTAGAACTCATCTAGAAGCTCCATTTGCCTGTTTCCATGTATGCCGTATTTACGTGCATAGCCCATGATAGCCATAGCCCCATCTTCTTTGCGTATTAGCGATTGAAGTATATGCTTATCCATTGAAGACACATAGAAGTCCCAATAGGATATAGGTTTCTCCCGCTCATACTTTTCGGGTCGGCTTTCACATTGAGAACGGTTTATGAGGCTAAAACTGTTCTCAAAGAATATTACATCACAGCAAGGGTGATCCTCTGGGCCGCATAACGTATGCCCAAAATTCAACACTTGTTCCTGTGCTAGCAATATATCATGGTCTCCCTCATGAAACAAGCGCTTTTGTATGTCTAATTCGTTGCCCATGCTACCTTGCATAATGGCAACTTTATACCCATGCTTTGTAAGTACAAGTTTTAGGTTTTCAATTGACTTCACAAATCTACAAATAATAATAACTTTATGATCTATTTCGCTTTCAAGCAGGTCAACAACAGCACGTATACGAGGATTAGTAAAAGGATCAACGATATTATGTTGAGTGCCATCCTCGTCACCAGCAATTCCTGAGCTAATTTGCTGCAAACGGAGATATTTAACAAGGGCGATAGGAGCAGTAATTTTGACATCTTTGCTCAACTGTAAAAGAAGCTCATCTTTCATTTGATTATACATAGCCGCTTGATCACCAGACATTGCTATTTGTCGTGGGGGCTCATATATCTTTTCAAAACCTTTAATATACTTATCCTCTGCTATGTAGCAAAACGGCTCCATTTCTTCTTTGAGTTTATCAGTATTTATATTTTTCATTATTTGTCGTCCTTGGAACCCCCCAACAATATTGAAAGTATATTTGTGCTGATAATAATTACGATCAGTAGCACCAATGAACTTAAGTTGTGACCATAGATCAGAATTACTATTAGAGCTAGGCTTGCCAGTAAGAATACGCTTATATGAGCAAATAGCCGCCAGTTCATGACATGCCTTTGTCATTTTTGTAGTTGGTTCTTTAATTTTAGTGCTTTCGTCCGCTACTAAATAAGTCATCAACGGATTAAATCTAGCCCAATTCTCGTCTTTCATAAAGGCGCGTACACTTTCGTAGTTTATTATAAGTACGCCACCTGTTTTCTTTGCTATATCAAAGAACTTACTAGTACGGGCTTTATTAGAAGCTTTATATATGCAAATAGGTGTATATTCATCTACTTGCTCTATAGCTTCTAACCATTGTTGCTTAAGACTGTTCGGGCATATGATGACCATCCATGCCGCCTTGCCCTCGCTCCGCAGCAGGGTGAACTCGGCATAGGCTACCCACGTCTTTCCGAGCCGCTGGCGCATGAAGTAGGCGAAGCCGGGCTTACCATACCCCCGCTCTAGAGCCCTCTCCTGGACCTCCCTAGGCGTCACGGCGGCAAGGGGCCAACTAGGCATGGCCATTCAGCCTTGGTACTCCACTAGTACCAAACAAAAGCTTAACATCGAACAATTTAGTTTCAGCTACAGGCGATAAATACACACCATGATTATAATCTATTATATCGTGCACAGTCATAGTGCAAAATAGTTCTTTTCCTATCTTAAAGCCGACTAACCCAAATGCTGTGCAATTATATACATCATTACAACTATTTATGAAATCTCTCTGTAATGCTGTATATGGTATCTTTCTTTTAAAGCCTGGTTTCAATTCATCAAACCATTTAGCCTCTAATAGTATTGGTACAAATCCAGGCATTATAACATATAGGTCAGGCGTACCAATAACTAGCGGCGCACTTAAAGATATACTAAATCCTTTTTGTGCGCGTACTGATTTTTTGAATAGTGACTTAAATTGCGCTTCTTTCATTGGAATACTCTGAATGCATGACTTATTATTTCTACTTCTATCTTGTCACCATTCTTAACCGTATCTGGGTCTATATCGCTTCTCCTAAACGCCGCTTCAGATATAAGTATGTTTCCAAACTTTGGGTCATCGGCCACTACTATTCCAGTCTTTGCAGTTATTTTACTATTCATCCTACCCCAATCCTTTAGTGTTCCTTTTATTGTTATTGTCATTATGTAGTTCCTGAAGTTGTGATAGCTCTTGCAGTTTCTAACCTATGTATCTCTCTAGTGATATACCACTGTGCTTTATTTAAGTCCTCTATTTCTGTGCCTTTTTCACCTGCACGCCATATGTACTTTATAGCGTTACCTTTATTAAAATTAAAATGCTCTGTTATTTGTATACACTCTACGCCGCTAGGATGCTTTTTGTAATGCGGTGGATTAATTTTGTCCTTCATTTCACTGTCACCCCTTTTTTCTTAAGCCAGCCATCAATTGATTGTATTTGTGCTTGATATAACCCTACAATTGCTGTTAACAATGTTTGATCTATTCTTATTTTTTCATTGTAAGGACAGGCACTATCACCACCTTCAAGTAATATAGTACCACTACTTTTTTCTCGTATCTTGGATATAAAAAATATAATTTCTTTTTTCTTATCTAACATACGCACTATATCTCTTACGTCAGTTTCAGTTAGTTCCATAGCTGGCCTCTACCCAATTTTTACCTACGTGATAATCTGCGTGAAAAGGTACTCTAAGATTGAACGGCGGTTTTTGTACGTCGGCAAATAGTTCACCTATTACGGGTACTAAATCCTCATGACCTTTTTTTATCTGCACTAATATAGCGTCATGGATATTCAATAAGATATGCACTATGTCGTCGTACTTATTCTTTTCAATCCATCTGTTAATTTCAACCATTTTCCATTTAAGAATATCCGCGCTGGACCCTTGTATGATACGATTAGCGGCTCTATAACTCCATCTCGGATCGTCAAACCTAGCGCGACGCCCGAGAATTGTAAACACGTATTTTCTTTGCGCTGCAACATCAGAAGCTCGCTTTGTAAACGAGGAACCCATAGGAAAGGTTCTGTGCCATCTTCCTATAATATACTTAGCTTCCTCAAAAGGTATTTTTAATTTCTTGCTTAACTTCTCGGCGCCCATTGTATATAGAACACCAAGGTTAAGATTTTTTGCCGTCTTACGATCAATATTCATCATTGTTGCAGCTATGCTGTGCATATCTACAAACGGCTTACTATTGTATCCGTTTAATAGTAATTCTTCTCCGCTGTAGTGAGCAAACAATCTTGGTTCGGCTTGAGAGTGATCGTATTCGACAAAGAAATAGTCATCATCTGGTATAAAGCATTCCCGTACAATTCGTCCAACTTCTTCATCCCTTTTAGGGAGAAATTGCATGTTGGGGTTATTTGACGATAACCTACCCGGCTTCGCGCCTCCCAATTCTGACCTAGTTTGGTTAAAATTAGTGTGTATTCGCGAATTGTGTTGATGTCCCATAAATGGGTCAATGAACATAGATTTGACTGTTTCCCATTTTCTAGCATTTAGAATTACCTCGCCTGCTTCCGTTGTTGCTAGCCAATCTTTATTGAATGACGGTTGGCCATTTGGGAAACGTTCTGTTGGTTCTGTGTATTCGTAACTATCAATTTCACATAATTCAAAATACTCTTTGAGGTCTTTAGAAGATCGTATATTTATGGTGTCCAACTCTAAGTCGCCTGTGAGAGGTAACAACCTATGTGTCTCAAAGCGCTTACGATCTACTATTTCTTCTACTTTTTTGAATGTTTCTAGATTTACTCTAACGCCTCTGCGCTCCATTTTTTGTAGAACATGCGTTAATTCTTGCTCCATACCCTCTACTATTTCTAATTGATCGGCGTATATTTCTTTCTCTTGCTTATTGTATATACCGATTGTAGTGGCTCCGTCACCTTCTGCATATTCAACAGCTATAGGATCGTCGCCATCGAGGCGATGAAAATTACCCATAGATGTACTAGTTGGCTTACAGCCGAATTTTTTAGACAAGTACTCATATAGTACTTTACCTTTTTTCTGTGGTACATCTGGATAATCTTTAGCTACATTCTCTAAGCTATAGCTTCTTTTATTTTCATCTATGAGCGCAGCGCGCGTCATAGTGTCCTTTATTTTCTTAGGGAATTTGACGCCATGGTTTTCGGCAAAATGCATATCAAATTTTAAATGGTGGCCTACAACAGTGCCCTGATAGCCAGCCATACGAGAAATAAGCTCATGCTCAAACTGATCGATATCGTCAATATTACCACGCCCGCCACTGTCGAGGGCGTGGCGTACAGGTACGTAAGCATTCGTTTCACTATTGGATATAACCCATCCACAGACATATTGATCCTGCCACCTTAAGCCGTTGGTTTCTGTGTCAATAGCTACAGTTTTAGAATTAGCTAGGATATTGAAGAATTTTTCTTGTTTACTCATGGAGTACTCATTATAGTGTCAATTACAGCAGTAACACACAATATCAAGAAAAACCACCACGGTATGCCAAGAAACCATATTAACATACAAGCTAGTGTAAGGATTGTGATCATTGCAGCGCCTTATATATTTCTTCTAAATCAAATGTAATCAAGTCAGCCATCAAATACATTAATTCAGGCTCGAACTTATCTTGGTCTACGTATATAAGTGTTTGTTTGCCTTGACCTATTGCGTAACCAGCTTCTAAATGCGCGCTTCGACCGCTTGGCAGTAATAATACACAAGTATCTGCCCACTTAAGAGCCTGCATGTCAAGCCTAAAACCTTCACGGGCTATTTCACTAGAATGTAAATCTCGTATATACGTCTCGGGTTTCCAATTTAAATAGTCTTCACGTACCTGTACCCAACTAAATCCCTGGTTATTAGGTAAAGGGTTTCTAAAATCATATACCTCATGCCCTAATGTGCGTAACGTACCTACTACCATAGGTTGATATGTATTACGCCATGAAGATGCTACGTAGATTTTACGTTTGGTCATTCACGATACCTCTCTTTGAATACTAATTTAGGCCGTCTAAACGCTGGCCTACTCCAACACTCTAAAGTTTTAGTTTCTTGTATATACGCGGCTCTACTTTTTGCCGCTCTACATTTTTCTATTTGCCCGCTAACCCATTTTTCTTCTTTTGTTAGTGGCGCTCTTTCACAGCCAGTTAATACAACTATCATAGCCGATCCTAGCAGCATCCATATAATGAGGTATATCATTAACCTACAATAGGTGCTATCGTTACATAACCATTTCATCATCGCACTACGTCTCTGATATTAGGCATTTGGTGCACCCACCTGGAATTGAACCAAGATATGACCGTTATGAGCGGCCGGCTTTACCATTAAGCTATGGGTGCTATTTGCCATTTCTTTTTATCGCAGTAGTCTCTTATTTTATTGTATCCCCAGCGATACATGTATTTAAGTATTGGTGCTGCTTCTATTGTTACATCATTATAAAGCACTACACCAGCACAAAAATACTTACTTGTTATTTGATAACATTTGGTGCGCTCAGCCGGACTCGAACCGGCACGAGATTTCTCGACAGATTTTAAGTCTGTTGCGTCTACCGATTTCGCCATGAGCGCTATTGAGTACCACCTACTGGCCGCAAATCTTTAAATTTTTCTTCGGATACTTTGGACAGTATTCCTTTATGGTAATTTTCGCAATATTCGGCAGCGTCTTTTACAAACTGCCTCAATTCATCTGCTTTATCTTTGTTGGGAGACGTAGCCAATAGCATACCTATAGCGTATGCATACGTCTTTATTTCGTCTTCTACTGATATGCCAGCTTGGTGCATATGCAGCGTAAGTACAGCAGCTAAATTCAGATGCTTGGTTGCTATTTCGCGTGTATGTTTCATTTCACCCTCTAGTTCTAAGTTAAATGGGGATGGGAAAGCTGTACCAATCCCATCCCCGCTACCCGAGATTGTGGGCACGCCCTCGGAGTAGCTAACCAAAACCTATTGGCAGCGCTGATAGGTTCTAGTACTTTATACTGTCGTTTATACCTACGTCTACTGGCGCTGCGTCCTCCTGTTCTATTTCAATATCGAAGTCTGAGAACTTATCAGCAATTTCTTTCGTAAGTTTATACGTGGCCTCGTTTACATACCCTGCCGGGTCGAATTTTGGAGCGAACCACGTATCGCGACCTTTCGCTATCTTATCAGCAAAGACCCTCACAGCGCAACTGTAAACTGGTCGATTTGCACGTCCAACCGTAATCAAATGTGAGTTCAAGGCCCTTGCATTTGGTGTGCCAGTTCTCTGTACACCGATCACAGCCGGGCTTAGCTCGGGGTGATCGAGCAACCACACCAGATATTCATATGCAAGTGTAGCCGCTGGTGCTGAATTATGCTCCTCAGGGTTACTAGAGCCGAACTCTAATAAGCCTGATGCTTGAACGTTTTTACCTGTAGTCCATTTCACAGGTTCTTTTACGCCCTTAAGCTTCACCATAAAAGACTGATTTCCGCCCGTATCCCAACGCTGGGCGTCTCTGGAATAAGCCAATATTCCACCATTCCCATCATCGCGAGGCCTCCAAAGGATAACCTTTTTAGAGACGACGCAAGGGCACATAAGGAATTGTGGCCCAAGGCTTACATTGGCGTTTGTATGCCAAAATTCGCCCGGTATTGCCTTTCCCTGGAAAGATACAACTTCAGGGCTCTTAGGGTCTAAGAGCTTAATTCGAGGTATTTTAAAATCGCCCTTTCCGAGCTTATCAGTTCCAAGCCTCTCATTACCTGAGAGATAATCAGGTGTCGCTACGACAGCGTTATTAGAAACAACTGTTAGTTCTGTATTTTCACCGTTTTTCCTAGGCATACTTTACTCCTGTTACACTAGATCAGATTTGCTTTTGGCGTACCTTTTCATAAGGTGCCCGTCATAGTAGTTTCTATCCCACTTCCAGTATACGTTTTCAAGCCACAGTTTTCTACCACTTTTTAGTGTTACTGGCCATAGCCAAATAAATTTCTTTTGTGGTGGAATTGCACAAAGCCTATTTACTTCACGTGTATTAGTTGGGTATTCCCTTCCCCAGCGCATTAGACCGGCTCCGATAGATCACTACGTCTCTGATATACACGTTTGTTTTCGATTGAAAAGGCTGGGTTTAATTTAGGGTTAACTATGCTCGCTTTTTGTGCTGTATATGCAAACGAGTTTGTACCTAGTTTTCTTTGGAAAAGATACACTTTCCCTTCACAGGCACATTTCCATATATGTTTACCCATTACAGCGGTATTTATATCATTAGCTAAACAATCACCTGTGTAGTATACAAAGTTATCACCGCTTTTGGCTTTTTTAAGCCACGCACTAAATTCTTTGTACGTCTCTGTGTATTCTATCATGCTTTTTTCATACTTGTATATTGTTGCATATGTACTTTAACAGCGTCTTCTGGCGGCTGCATACCTTTATCTTCTATGTATATTTTGATAGCACCAGATAGCGCTTTTGGATTAGCTACCTCTTTTATTAGCTCACCTAAATTATTATCCCTAAGCCATTGGTGGCCTTTTTCTCTCATATCTGCTGGAATACTGGCGTTTATCCTAGTTGCTACGGTAAATGTCCTACCAGCTACTTTTACATAATTATCAAATCCAGCTTTTTCAATAGACGCTGGAATAACTTCGTATGAAAGCTTATTCTTTACTAACGTTAGTATTTTAAGCAACTGTTCTAATTCTTCTTCACACTCATACACGCCTTTATAGAACCTACAAAGCCCCGGTAAATCAGTCGCATCAATGTTCTCCGCTTGAAGTACTATCGATTTAACTGATTTTTCCAGGGCTTCGAGGGCGTTTTTCATTAGTGGCAAGCTCCGCCGCCACCATTTCCACCAATACCTTGATTTGTCCACATAAGAGCGGCCCAACAAGGCAATCCATTCCACTGACTAGAGATAGATTGTCAAAGCACGCCA